>CM026893.1:22565599-22608562 GCA_015227895.2 Colaptes auratus | reverse complement strand
CCCCCTCCCTCTCCCTCTCCCTCTCCCTTTCCCTCTCCCTCTCCCTCTCCCTCTCCCTCTCCCTCTCCCTCTCCCTCTCCCTCTCCTTCTTTTCCTTCCCCTTTCCTTCTTCATCATCCTCCTCTTCTCCTTCTAGGTCCATCCTGTCCTCGCCACTCCCACT
This sequence comes from Colaptes auratus, assembly GCA_015227895.2. Taxonomy (NCBI): domain Eukaryota; kingdom Metazoa; phylum Chordata; class Aves; order Piciformes; family Picidae; genus Colaptes; species Colaptes auratus. Next base: position 22,608,399 of record CM026893.1, on the reverse strand, counting down.
TGAGCTGTGTGGCCCCAGCTGCCAGGCCACCTGCCGCGGCGGCCAGGCCGAGCCCCGAGGACTGCTCCTCGCTTCCCTGCACTGAAGGCTGCTTTCTGCTACCAAGGCTTTGTCCTCAGCGGCGCCCAGTGCGTCCCGGCCGGGGAGTGTGGCTGTGACCACCAGGGGAATACTACCAGAAGGGCAGGAGTTCTTCTACCAAGCCTCTTGCCGGAGCGCTGCCTCTGCAAAGGCAAGGGCTGGTGGAGTGTGAGGAGTTCTTCTGCGGCGCCCATGAGGAGTGCAGGGTGGAGGATGGGGTCCTGGGCTGCTTCCCTGCCAGCTACGGGCGGCTGGTGGTGTCGGGAGACCCTCACTACCTGACCTTCGACGGCAGAGCCTTCCACCTGCCCGGCGCCTGCACCTACGTCCTGGCCCAGGTCTGCAGCCCCCAGCGGCGCTTGGCCAACTTCTCGGTGCTGCTGGAGCACGATGCGGGCGGCCACGGGGGCCTGGCGCTGGTCAAGAGGGTGCAGGTCAGCATCCACGGCGCCACCATCAGCATGGAGCGGGGACGCAGCTGGAGGTGATGGTGAGTTGGGGAAGGGACGCAGAGGGGCAGAGGTCTCCACGGTCTAGAAAGTGGGAGGGCCACACCCTCTTCTCCTGCTCCTCCTCCCTCTCCTCCTCCTTCTCTTCTCCTCTTCCTCCCTCACCTCCTCTTCCTCTCCTCCTCCTCTCCTCCTCCTCCTCCTCCTTCTCCTCCTTCTCCCTCCTTCTCCTCCTCCTCCTCCTCCTCCTTCTCTTCTCCTCTTCCTTCTCTATCTCCATCTCCATATCCTCCTCTACCTCCTCTTCCTCCTCCTCTTCTTCCTCTTCTTCCTCTTCTTCCTCTTCCTCTCCTCCTCCTCCTCCTCCTCTTCCTCCTCCTCCTCCTCCTCCTCCTCCTCCTCCTCTCCTCCTCCTCCTCCTCCCTCCTCCTCCTCCTCCTCTTCCTCCTCCTCTTCCTCCTCCTCCTCCTAACTCCCCACACCCACTGACATTCACCCAACCCTCCAGACATAGACCATGAGGTCAACGCCCCGCACCCTGTGCCTGGCAGGTGAACAGAGAACTCTTCACCCTGCCCCTGGTGACTGAGGACAGGAAGCTGAAGGTGAGCCAGGAGGGCAACAACATCGTCCTGCAGACAGCCGCTGGCCTGCGCCTGCTCTACAACTCAGCCTCCTACCTCCTGCTCACCATCCCTGACGCCTACCGGGGCCGCGTCTGCGGCCTGGGCGGCAACTACAACGGTGACCCCGGGGACGACTTCCGGCTGCCTGGTGGCAGCTTGGCCAGCAGCACCAACGACTTTGTCACCTCCTGGAAGGTGGAGGGGGCAGCCTGCACTGATGGCTGCACCCCCGAGCTCTGCCCACCTGCGACATCACCACTGCTGCCGCTGCCCCCTACAGAGCCACCGACTCCTGCGGCCTCATCCAAGACCCCAAGGGACCTTTTGGGGCCTGCCACCCCAGGGTGAGCCCTGTGGAGTACTTCAACCACTGCCTCCACGACCTTTGTGCTGCTGAAGGAGCCAGGGACGTCCTCTGCCACAGCCTCCAGGCCTACACGGCCGCGTGCCAAGCCGCCGGCGCCGAGGTCGGCAGGTGGAGAACGGCCACCTTCTGCCGTAAGTGCTCCAGAAGGTCCACCTGGGGGCACTTTCTGCCCATGTGGCCTCCAAAACCACGTCCTCCACCCTAAAAACCCCTTGAAGTTCTCCAGAAGGTCCACCTGGAGTCACTTCTGCCCTTGCTTTCCACCTAAACCATATCATCCACCCCAAGACCCCCCTGAAGTTCTCCTTGAGGCCACCAGAGATGCCCAAGACAACCAGAATTTGGACCTCCAAATGACCTCCAAATTGGTGTCCTTTAACTATTGAGGTCCACCATGATATGGCAGCCCTTCAATATGGGCCTTAACTCAGGCTTCAGTTGGGTTTGACCTCTTCTGGAAGCCATCAGAGATGCCCAAGACCCTCCCAAATTTGGCTCAAACGACCTCTGAAGGCTCCTCAAGGTCCACCAAAACCAACTTATGAGTTTTTGAAGGTGGCACCTTCCTGGTTCCTCACTGTTCACCCTTCCCCCAGCCCTCCCCTGCCCACCCAACAGCCACTACGAGCTCTGCACCAGGACCTGTGACCACACCTGTGCCGGGCTGACAGCATCGATGCCCTGCAGCTGGAGCTGCTTTGAAGGCTGTGAGTGCGACGAAGGCTTCCTCTTCGATGGCAGTGCCTGTGTGGCCCTGGAGAGGTGTGGCTGTGTCCACCATGGGAGGTACCTCAAGGTGAGTTGGCTTTGGGGGGAGAGCAGGGGGATGAAGGAGTGTGTGGTTGGTTGTCCCACCTGGATGGTGGAGCTGGTTGGAGGTCTCAGGCCTTGACGGGTTGGGTTCCCACTTGGATGGTGGAGCTGGTTGGAGGTTCAGGCCTTGATGGGGTTGGGTTGTCCAATCTGGATGATGCAACCATCTTGAGGTCAGTCTTCATCGAGTTGGGTTGTCTTGCTGCTTCTTTCTCTCTCTGGGATGCCTTCTCCAGTTGAAGGTGGAAAATTCCACTCCCAGGTCCTCTCCAGATCAAGGGAGATGAATCTTCAGATCTTCTCCAGATCATCTCCAGATCTAGGGAGATCAAGGTGATCTGGAAAGGATCTGGAGATCTAAAGATGATCTGGTGATGGTTCTCCAGGTCATCTTCGATCATCTTCATCTCCTTAGAGCTGGAGATGATCTGGAGGTGTGAGATAGTCTCCAGCTCTAGGGAGATGGATCTCCAGATCATCTGCAGATCACCTCCAGATCATCTCCAGTTCCTCTCAAGCTGCAGGGAGCTGGATTTAGCCGAGCACCTCAAGCTCTGGAGCTGCTCCACCGCCCCTGATCTTCTCCTACCCAGGCCGGCGACACCATCCTGGCCAACAACTGCTCCACCAGCTGCAGCTGCGACCTGTCCCGAGGCCTCCTCTGCCAGGACACCAACTGTCCCCCGGGGCAGGGCTGCACCACGCAGGACGGAGCTCAGAGGTGCACCAGGCTGGAAGGTCGCTGCCAGCTCCGCCCCGGGGCCACCCTGACCACCTTCGACGGCGCCAGCGGAAGGCTCCTGGCCAGCGGCACCTACAAGGTAGCCTCCCTGTGCCAGGAGCAGTCCCCAGCTGGTTCAAGGTGGTGGGAGGTCAGCGAGTGCAGAGAGGACCAAGTGCCTGCCGCCACGGCCACCTTCGTCTTCTTCCGGGAGGCCTTCATCAGGGTCAGCGCCAACGGGAGGTGTGGGTGAGTGCAGGAGAGGATGGACAACCATCTTGGAGGAGACATGGAAGTGGGGTGGGAGTCCTCTCTTTGCCCTTTAGATGTTCCCAGGTGTTCCACCTGAAGGAGAAGTTGGAGTCCTCTGGGGGCTTCAATACATTTCTGGGCTTCTTCTCCTCCTTTAGATGTTCTCAGATGTTCCTCCTCAAGAGTTGGAGTCTTCTGCAGGGCTTCAACCTATTTTGTGCTTCCTGTCCTCCTTTAGATTTCTCAGGAGTTCCACCTCAAGGAGAAGTTGGAGTCCTCTGGTGAGCTCCAACCCTCATGGGGCTTCTTCTCCCCCTGCAGGTCAATGGTCTCTTCACCCCACTTCCAGCTGTGGTGGCCAAGTCATCTCCTTGAAGGAAGCCCCCTGGGGGACATCATAATCTCCCCACCCATCAGGCTGGATGTCCTCTTCAGCCCACGTGGGGAGGTGACAGTGACCGTGGGGCCACCTTGGTCAATCAGCTCTGTGCTCCATGTGGGAACTTCAACGGAACCCCACAGATGACCTGAAGCTCCCTGATGGTCGGACCATGAGGAGTGTTGGGGAAGTGGTAGATGCCTGGAGGCCAAGGACTTCACAGGGTGGTGAGTGAGCCCTGGAGACCTTCCTCAAAGCATGAGGTAGTGATGGGAACATGAGGTGATGGAAGCTTGAGGTGGTGGTGGAGGTGTGAGGTGGTGGTGGAGGTGTGAGGTGGTGATGGAAGTGTGAGGTGGTGGAAGCTTGACGTAGTGATGGAAGCAAGAGGTGGTGGAAGTATGAAGTGGTGGAAGCAGGAGGTGGTGCAACCATGGCAGAGCAAGGTGTAGGTCCAAACTCCATGGGGCACCCAGGGATTTGCTCTTTGGCCTCCAAGAAGAACTTCTCCATCTTCTTTGGTTTCATCCACAGTGACTGACAGCCAAAGCCAAGGACGTTCCACTGGTGAGTGTCTTCTCCTTGGCTGTCCTTCCCTCATGTGTTTAGTCAGGTTGGAACCATTCCAGGTCAGGTTGGAACCAGTCAAGGGCAGGTTGGACCATTCTAGGCCAGGTTAGAACCATTTTAGGTCAGGTTGGACCATTCCAGGTCAAGCTGAAACAATTCACCCAGTCCAGACCCAGTCTGCCCAGTATGGACCCATTTGGCCCACAAAGCTCTTGGCTCCTCTCCAAAGCAGGACCTTGAAGCTCTTGGTTCCTCTTCCAAGGAGGACCTTGAAGTTCTTGGTTCCTTCTCTAGGAGGACCTTGAAGCTGTCAGTTCCTCACCAGGAGGACCTTGAAGCTCTTGGTTCCTCTTCCAAGGAGACCTTGAGGCTCTTGGCTCCTTCTCTAGGAGGACCTTGAAGCTGTCAGTTCCTCACCAAGGAGGACCTTGAAGCTCTTGGTTCCTCTTCCAAGGAGGACCTTGAGGCTCTTGGCTCCTTCTCTAGGAGGACCTTGAAGCTGTCAGTTCCTCACCAAGGAGGACCTTGAAGCTCTTGGTTCCTCTCCAAAGCAGGATCACGATGAAGCTCTTGGTTGCTCCCCAGGGAAGACCCTAGTGGCCACCCATATCTCATCTCTTCCAGCCGTGCCTCCAACCTGATGAGGACAGAGGTGGAAGCCCCTATCTACCCCCTGCAGTAGATGAAGCCACCTGCTGGACCCATGCCAGAAGACCAACCTTGCAACCCCACCTCACCCCCAGTTGATGCCCTCCTCAGAAGTAACCTTCCAGAGCTTCTCCTGCTTTTGGAAGCACCAAAGATAGCCCTGGGTTGACCTTCTGCAAGCCCAGAAGGACACCGGCACGGAGCTTTGAGGGACATCTGTGGCTGAAGGACCTCAAAGACCAGCAGACAGACCTTGGGCTTCCTGGGTCCTCTTCCAAGGAGGACCTGGATGCTGTTGGTTCCTCTTCCACTGAGGAGCCTCTGCCTGCTGCTGGCTCCCATAATAAACCATCCAGAAGGTCTTGGTGGTGTGAACTTGGAGCTTCTTGGTCCCTTTTGGGGTGGGACCAGGCCTGAACTGGGGACAGACCTGAACTAGGACCAGGCCTAAACTGGGACAGGCCCAGAACCAGGACAGGCCCAAACTGGGAACAGCTCCAGAACTAGGACAGGCCCAAACTAGGATCAGGCACAAACTAGGACTAGGCACAAACTGGGGACAGACCGAACCAAGACCAGGCCTAGTCTGGGACAGGCCCAGAACCAGGACAGGCCTAAACTGGGACCAGGCCCAAACTGGAAACAGGCCTAAACTAGGACCAGGCCAAAACTAACCCAAGGCATTGAGATGCTGGAACATGGCCAGAGAAGGGCAATGAGGCTGGGGAGGGGGCTGGAGCACAAAGCTGGGCCTCTCTTGACCACTGGGAGGCAAACTGGGAGCACTGGGAATGGTACTGGGAGTCATACTGGGAGCAGTGAGAGCCAAACTGGGAGCACTGGGAATGGTACTGGGAGTCGTACTGGGAGCAGTGAGAGCCAAACTGGGAGCACTGGGAGGGGACTGGGGCAGGATCTCTGTGGCTGGCAGCTGTGGGGCACTCCAGACCCCCTTGGGGGCCTGTGCTGCTCCGGAGGCCTCAGAGCTACTCCAGGCCTCTTTGGAGGCCTCACCTGAGAGCCCTGCAGGGGTCAGAGCCTCCTGCGGCCGAGACCTCCCCACAGCGACCATGGAGGCCTGGGAGCACTTCTGGCCTGCAACGATAGAGCCCTTGGAGGACTTCCGGTCCAGGCCGAGCCATAGCAACAGCAGAGCCCTTGGAGGACTTCCGGTCCAGGCCGAGCCACAGTAACGGCAGAGCCCTTGGAGGACTTCCGGTCCAGGCCGAGCCATAGTCACGCAGAGCCCTTGGAGGACTTCCGGTCTACGACCACAGAGCCCAGGGAGCACTTCCGGCCCAGGCCTGCCCCAGCGGCATGCAGCGGCCGCAGGCAGTCTCCGGTCCGGGGCCGGCCGCCCGCAGCCTGTGCCGGGAGCTGTGGGGGCGCCGCGAAGCCGCTCGGTACCGGGGAGGGCCCCGCGGCAGCCTCCTGCGAGACCAAGCCCCGGGGAGCGGCACCGGCTCCGCCCTGCGCAGGGCCCTGGAGGTGAGCCGGGGGAGGAGGGTTAATGGGAGGGGGCTGGGGCTGGGGCTGGGAGATCAGTGGGGTTCTGGTGAGTCTTAATGGGGGACTGGGGGGATACTGGGAGGCTACTGGGGTCCTGTGGGTGGGCAGTGGGCGGGGGGGCTGGTAATGGGGGTACTGGGAGGCTACTGGGGGATACTGGGAGGAGCAATAGGGTCCTGGTGAGGCTTTGTAGGGGACTGGGGGGATACTGGGAGGTTACTGGGAGGTCGATGGGGTCCCGGGGGAGGTTATTGGGGTACTGAGAGAGTACTAGGAGGTCAGTGGGGTCCTGGCAAGGCTCACTGGGGGACTGGGAGGGGTTACTGGGGATACTGGGAGGCAAGTGGGATCTTACTGGCGACCTGGGAGAGGCTAATGTGGATACTGGGAGCTTACTGGGGAATACTGGGAGGCTACTGGGAGCTTACTGGGACCTCCCCCAGGAGCTGCTGCTGCCCCAGGGCTACCCTGAGAGCGTCTCTGGGGACTACCTCCAGTACCAGTGCTGGGACAGCCTGCAGGTGAACTGGGAGCACTGGGCGGGCCTGGGCAGGGGCTGGGCGGGAACTGGGAGTGGAATGGGAGAGACTGGGAGGGACTGGGGAGGGGACTGGGGAGGAGCTGGGAAGAGACTGGGAGGGGACGGAAGGGGACTATGGTGGGTGTGTGATGCTTACTGGTCCATACTGGTGTGTACTGGGCAGGCCCTGTGCAGCTCCCTGAGCGGGGCGCTGGGCACCAGAGCTGTGCTGCAGGCTGTGGGGGTTGGGGACGGAGCTGCCACTGCCACCGGAGCCACCCTGGGCTGGCTGCTGCGGGGTAGGCACCAGTATAAACTAGTACAGACCAGTATGAACCGGTTAGAGCCCCAAATCGCCCAGGGTGGGCCCAGACCTTCCCAGTTTGCTCCCAGTTTGGACCCCGGCACTCCCAGTTTGCTCCCAGTATAGACCAGGAGGGACCAGTATGGACCAATTAGAGTCCCAAATCACCCAGGTTGGACCCAGACCATCCCAGTTTGCTCCCAGTATGGACCAGTTAGGCCCCAAGCCCTCCCAGTTTGCTTCCAGTCTCTCCCAGTTTGGCCCCAAACCCACCCAGTCTCCCAGTTTGCTCCCAGTATGGACCAGTTGGGCCCCAACCCCTCCCAGTTTGGCCCCAAAATCCCCCAGTTTGCTCCCAAACCCACCCAGTCTCTCCCAGTTTGCTCCCAGTATGGACCAGTTGGGCCCCAACCCCTCCCAGTTTGGCCCCAAAATCCCCCAGTTTGCTCCCAGACCCACCCAGTCTCTCCCAGTTTGCTCCCAGTATGGACCAGTTAGGCCCCAAACCCTCCCAGTTTGGCCCCAAAATCCCCCAATTTGTTCCCAGTCTCTCCCAGTTTGGCCCCCAAACCTCCCAGTCCCTCCCAGTTAGGCTGCAGTCCCCTCCCAATCCCTCCCAGTTTGCTCCCAGTCCCTCCCAGTTTGACCCAAACTTTGCCTGCAGATGGAGTTGGGATTGTGACCAGGATCAGCTTCGCCTGGCTGCAGGGGTAGGGACTGGGAGGGGACTGGGAAGGACTGGGAGCAAATTGGGAGGGGACTGGGAAGGACTGGGAGGGACTGGGAGCAAACTGGGAGGGATTGGGAGGAGACTAAGAGGGGACTGGGAGGGAGTGGGAAGGACTGGGAGGTGATTGGGAGAGACTGGGATGGGACTAGGAGGGGGCTCTGAACCTTAATGGGAGTTACTGGTTCTTACTGGGAATGCTGGGAGGTGGCAGTGGACCTCTCTGGGAGCTCCAGGCTCTCACTGGGAGGACTGGGGGGACCCTTACTGGAAGCACTGGGGGCAGCACTGGTCCTTACTGGGAGCACTGGGAGGTGGCAGTGGACCTGACTGGGAGCTCCAGGCTGTCACTGGGAGGACTGGGAGCCTTACTGGGAGCACTGGGAGGTCTTTATTGGTTCCCTCTCTCCCCGCAGGAGCCGCCTGGACTGCGAGGCAAAGCAGTGGCGGTGAGCCCCACCCACTTCCGGGCCCAGCCACGCCCACTCCGGACCTAAATCCCATTCACCCCAACCACGCCCACCTCGTCCTAAGCCACGCCCACTTCGGGTCCAAACCGTTGCCCCTGCCCAAACCCTGGCCCCTTCCTGTCTCACCCCACTTTGACCCCGCAATCCTCCTTCTCCCCCCCAAACCCTCCGTTTTCACACCAGACTGACCCCGAATCCTCCTTTCCCTCCCCAAAGCCTCCTTTGCACCCCAAACCCTTTCCTCCTCCTCCCGCTCCTCTCTCTTCCCCCCACAACCCATGCCCCCCCCCCCCCCCCCCCCGTCGGCCCCCTCCCAGTAGCGGCGCCTGAGGCCCCGCCCCTTCCGGCGCACGCAGGCTCGCGGCCGACGTGCTCAATGACGTGGCTCTCGTGCTGGAGCTGCTGGCCCCGCTCTGGCCGGGCGCCGCCCTCGCCCTGCTGACGCTGGCGGCGGCCACCAAGGTGAGGCCACGCCCCCCGCTGGGCTTGGCCACGCCTCCCGGGAACGCCCCCTGGAGCTGCTGCGTGCGGGGAGGGGAGGGGGCAAGAGAGACTGGGGGGGATTGGGAGGCACTGGGGTGATACTGGGAGGCACTGGGGTGATACTGGGAGGCACTGGGGTGATACTGGGGGCACGGGGGGGCACTGGGGATACTGGGAGGGATACTGGGAGGCACTGGGTGATACTGGGAGGCACGGAGGGGCACTGGGGTGATACTGGGACGATACTGGGAGGCACTGGGGTGATACTGGGAGGCACTGGGGTGATACTGGGGTTACTGGGACGATACTGGGAGGCACGGGGGGGGCACTGGGTGATACTGGGGGGCACTGGGGTGATACTGGGGTTACTGGGACGATACTGGGAGGCACGGGGGGGCACTGGGGTGATACTGGGGGGCACTGGGGTGATACTGGGAGGCACTAGGATGATACTGGGAGGCGTGGGAGGGCACTGGGATGATACTGGGTGATACTGGGAGGCACTGGGATGATACTGGGGTTACTGGGATGATACTGGGAGGCACGGGGGGGCACTGGGGGATACTGGGGGGCACTGGGGTGATACTGGGGCACTGGGATGATACTGGGAGGCACTAGGATGATGGAGGCACGGGAGGGCACTGGGGTGATACTGGGGGGCACTGGGGTGATACTGGGAGGCACTAGGATGATACTGGGAGGCACGGGAGGGCACTGGGGTGATACTGGGGGGCACTGGGATGATGCTGAGAAACATTAGGATGATACTGGGAGGTACTGGGAATCTGTCGGAATGCTGAAGGAGAGTGGGGTGGTGGGGTTGGTCCCTGCTGGTCCATATTGGTCTATGTTGGTCCATACTGGTCTATGCTGGTCCATACTGGTCTATCTTGGTGCCTGCAGTGCATTGTGGGTGTGGCAGGGGGTGCCACCAGGGCAGCTCTGGCTCTGCACCAGGCCCGCAGGGACAAGGGCTGACGTGGCTGCCAAGGACAGCAGCCAGGTGAGGAACTGGGAGGGGATTGGGAGGGACTGGGAGGGATTGGGAGGGACTAGGTGGGGGTTGGGAGGGATTGGGAGGGACTAGGTGGGGACTGGGAGGGATTGGGAGGGACTGGGTGGGGGTTGGGAGGGATTGGGAGGGACTAGGTGGAGATTGGGAGGGACTGGGTGGGGATTGGGAGGGATTGGGAGGGATTGGGAGGGACTAGGTGGGGATTGGGAGGGATTGGGAGGGAAACGAAGCACTGGGAGAGGGCTGCTGGTGCTGTACTGGTCCTAACTGGTGACTTAGTGGCCGTAACTGGTGCCATACTGGTGGCATAGTGGTTTATACTGGTCTGTACTGGTTCTGACTGACACTCAACTGGTCCATACTGGTGCAGGAGACGCTGGTGAATGGGGCGGGGCTGCTGCTGGCCCTGCTGCTGCTGCCCCTATTGGATGGGAGGCCCTGGTGAGGGCGGGGCCTGGGGGAAGGGGCAGGGCCTGGTCTGGAGCTTAAAGGGAAGGGGTGGGGCCTGGGGCAAAGCTTAAAGGGAGGGGGTGGGGCTTAAGGGAAGGAGTGGGGCTCAGGGGTGGGGTTTGTAGGGAGGGGTGGAGCCTGGGACAGGGCCTAAGGGGAAGGGGTGGGGCTAAAGGCAGAGCTTGGGGCAGGGTTAAGGAAAGGGGCGGAGCCTGGGGGCTGGGGAGGATTTGGAGCTGGGTTGGGGCTGAGTTTGGGTCAATTTGGGTTGATTTTGGGGCATCTTGGGCTGATTTTGCTTCATGTTGAGCTGATTTGGGTTTCTTTGAATTCATTTTGGTTTCTTTTGGTGCCTTTGGGGCTGACTTGGGGTTCATTTGGGTCTCTTTTGGTGCATTTTGGGCTGATTTGGGTCTCTTTTGGTGCATTTTGGGCTGATTTGGGTCTCTCTTGGTGCATTTTGGGCTGATTTGGGGGTTAATTTTGGTCGCTTTTGGAGTCTTTGGGGCTGATTTTGGTCTCATTGTAGTCTCTTGGTTCATTTGGGGTTAATTTGGGTCTCTTTTGGTTCGTTTTGGGTTAATCGTGGTCCCCCCTAGGCTGACCTGGGCCGCAGTGCTTCTGCTCCTGGCCACTCACCTCGGGGCCAACCTGGCTGCAGTCAGAGCCCTGCGGCTGCGGACCCTCAACCGGCCACGCCTCCGCCTCTCATTGGCCACCGCGCTGAGAGGCGGGGCTTGCTGTGGGGGCGGGGCCACCTTCGAAGTCCCCTCCCCTGACTATGTCAACCCCAGGGAGCCTCTGCTGCCTGGTGAGCTGCCACCAGGGGGTGCCAGGGGGACACTGACAGAGCCTCCAGTGCCTCCCAATCCCCCCCCAGTCCCCTCCCAGTCCCCCCCAGTCCCCCCCAGTCCCCACCCGGTGCCCCCCAGTCTCAGCAGTGCCTCCTGCAGGTTCCAGCTCTCGCCTGAAGCTCCACCTGGGAGCTCCTCTCCACCGCTTGGTCTCCAGGTGAGGGCAGCCCAGGAACTGCTACTGGTCCGTACTGGGAGGCCCTGGGATGATACTGGGAGATAGTGGAGATGCTGCTGGTTCATACTGGTGCCTATTAGTCCATACTGGTATATACTGGGAAGCACTGGGGATGCTATTGGTGCACACTGGTCCATACTGGTTCATCCTGGGGCATACTGGGAAGCACTGCTGTATACTGGGAGGCACTGGGGGAGTTCTGGGAGGCTCTGGGGATGCTACTGGTCCATACTGGGAGGCATTGGGAGGTCTTAGGAGGCTCTGGAGATGCTACTGGTCTATACTGGTGCATTCTGTGGTATACTGGGATGATACTGGGAGATACTGGTGCATACTTGGAGTAACTGGGGGGGTCCTGGGAGGCACTGGGGATGCTACTGGTCCATACTGGGAGGCCTAGGGAACGCTATTGGTCCATACTGGGGCACACTGGGAGTCACTGGGGGAGGTTGCAGGAGGCTCTGGGGATGCTACTGGTTTGTACTGGAAGGCACTGGTGCCTACTGGTCCACAATGGTCCATACTGGTCCCCTCTTGGTTCCCCCCCCCCACAGTGAGGCTGAGCTGAGGAAGGCTCTGGAGAGCAGCCCCAAAGACTACATCATAGTGCTGAGACCCAGTGAGGTACTGGGAGGGACTGGGATGGACTGGGAGGGGACTGGGACTGGGAGGGGATTGGGAGGGACTGGGAGTGGATTGGGAGGGGACTGGGAGAGATTGGGAGGGACTGGGAGAGGATTGGAATGATGCTGAAGGATACTGGGAGGCACTGGGGATGCTACTGGTGCCTACTGGTGCTCACTGGGGCTCCCCCTGCAGGCTGGGTGGGGGTGGGGCTGCGGCGTGGGGCCCCCCCCTGACGCCTCCCTGCGAGGCTGCTCCAGCCCTGCTGCTGGAGGAGCACTGGGACCAGTCCTGCCCACAGGCTCCAAACTAGGAGCCCAGCTGGGGGCGCTGCAGAGCAGGCTGAAGGCCTGTGGTGAGCACTGGGAGGGCTTTGGGAGGGCACTGTGAAGCACTTGGGCGCACTGGGAGGCGATTGGGAGGCACTGGGAGGGGATTGGGAGGCACTGGGATGGATTGGGAGGCACTGGGAGGACTGGGAGGGATTGGGAGACACTGGGAGGGACTGGGAAGGGTTGGGAGACACTGGGAGGGGATTGGGAGGCACTGGGAAGGGATTGGGAGGCACTGGAGGGACTGGGAAGGGATTGGGAGACACTGGGAGGGGACAAGGAAGCAATTGGGAGGGGACTGGGAGAAGAATGGGAGACTGGGAAGGGACTGGGAGGGACTAGGAGGGGACTGGGAAAGGACTGGGGGTCCCTGGGCACTATTTTAGGGTCCCTAGAGGCCATTTTTGGGGTCCCTGGGGTAACTCTGGGACTCCTTGGGGCAGTTTTGGGGTCCTGGGGTAACTCTGGGGCTCCTTGGGGCAGTTTTTGGGGTCCCTGGGTAACTCTGGGGCTCCTTGGGCAGTTTTGGGGTCCCTGGGTAACTCTGGGGCTCCTTGGGGCAGTTTTGGGGTCCCTGGGGTAACTCTGGGGCTCCTTGGGGCAGTTTTGGGGTCCCTGGGGTAACTCTGGGGCTCCTTGGGGCAGTTTTGGGGTCCCTGGGGTAACTCTGGGGCTCCTTGGAAGGCATTTGAGGTCCCCTGGAGACCATTTTGTGGTCCCCTGGAGGCCATTTGGGTCTCTGGGGACAACTTAGGGTCCTGGGGGCAACTTTTAGGGGTCCCCTCTTGCCCTACCCCTCTCTTCCTGCCTCCCCAGCTCCTGGCTCGGTGCCCTGGGGGGTGGTGGCCGAAAGCTCGTGGCTGTGGGAGAGGCTGGGCCCAGCCTTCCTGGAGGGTAGGTGTGACCTCACCCGGGGTCACCCAGGGTCATGAGAGGTGACCAAGGGTCATGAGAGGTCACCCAAGGTCATGAGAGGTCAGCAGAGGTCACTGAGATAATCCATGGTCATGAGAGGCTACCAAGGGCCGTGGCGGTCACTCAAGGTCCTGAGGGGTCACCGACGGTCATGGAGGTCAGCTGAGGTCATGAGTGGCCACCAAGGGGTATGGAAGTGACCCAAGGTCATGAGGGGACACCAAGGGTCATGAGGGGGTCACCTAGAGTCAGTGGGGGTCAGCCAAGGTTGTAAGAGGTCACCAGGGGTCATTGAGGTCAACCAAGGTCATGAGGAGCCACCTATGGTCACATGGTCACCAAGGGTCGTGGAGGTCACATAAGGTCATGGAGGTCACCCAAGGTCACAAAGGGCCACCTAAGGTCACATGGGATTAGCCAAGGTCATAAGAGGTCACCAAGGGCCGCAGAGGTCAGCAGAGGTCATGGAGGTCCCGTGGGGGTCCCCTGCCCCCCTCCACCACTCCCCCCCCACTGACGTCACTTCCTCCCCCCCAGGGCTGGCAGCTGCTGGTTGGCAGACAGAGAGACCCCTGCTGGCCGCCGACCAATGGGAGCTCGAGTGGGAGGAGCCTTGATGACAGGCCCATCCCCCCCTCCCCACCCCCATCACCTGATTGGTCCAGGGGGATGGAAGGGGAGGAGCCAAAGATGGACATTGGGGGGGGGAGGGGGGGAAGGGCAATAAAGAGCCTGGATTGGGGCAGTTTGGGCGCATTTGGGCAAGTTTAGATGGCTTTGGGTGGACATGGGCTGTTTGGGGGGAATTTGGGGTGATTTGGGACCTGTTGATTCAGTTTGGGCGGATTTGGGCCGGTTTGGGCTGCTTGAGGCATTCTGGCTGAATTTGAGCCACTTGGGGGGCACTTGGGATGCGTTTGGGCCACTGCTGGGACATTCTGGGGTGAATTGGGGGCAGTTTGGGGCAGTTTGAGAGGGTCAGGGCGAATTTGGGGCAGTTTGGGTGGATTGAGACATTTTGGTGGATCTGGGGCATTGGGGGCGATTCTGAGCTGCTTTTTGGTGCATGTTGGGGGCCTTTGGGCCCTTTTGGCCTGTTCTGGGGGGATTTGGGCGATTTGGGGCCGCTTTTGGTGCATTTGGGGACATTTGGAGGCAATTTGAGTGGGTTGGGGACGTTTTGGTGCCATTTTGATTGGCTTTCAGCACTTTTAAGCCATTTGGGGGGAACTTGCAACCTTTTGGTGGGTTTGGCCATTTTCAGACCTTTTGGAGCATTTTGGGGTGGATTTGAGACATTTCAGGTGAATTTGGGCCCATTTGGGGCCATTCTGGTTTTGGAGCCTTTTGCCCCCTTTTGGGTGAATTTGGGACAGTTTTGGGTGGTTTGGGGGCACTTTGGGCTACTTTGGGATGCTCTGTGACATTTTAGGTGGATTGGAGCCATTTTGGGTGATTTTGAGCCTTTTGGGGGCGTTTTGGCTGATTTTTGGCCATTTTGGGGGCGTCTTGGGTGGATTTTGGGTGCTCTGTGTTGATTTGGGGTCCTCTCAGGCTCATTTTGGGGTTTTTGGGGCTCTTTTGGAGTGTTTCTGGCCTCATTTGGGGTCCTTTCAGCCTCGTTTGAGGCTCATTTTGGGGCATTTTGGGTCAGTTTGGGCTCCCTTAGAGTATTCTGGACCAATTTTAAGACCTTTTAGGCTCCTTTTGGGCCAGCTTGGGCTAACTTGGGGTATTCTGGCTCGTCTTGAGGCATTTTAGACTCTTTTTGGGGTCATTTTGGGTCAGTTTGGGCTCCTTTGGGCTCATTTTGAGGCATTTCAGGTTCATTTTGAGCCATTTTGGG
Organism: Colaptes auratus; assembly: GCA_015227895.2. Classification (NCBI taxonomy): domain Eukaryota; kingdom Metazoa; phylum Chordata; class Aves; order Piciformes; family Picidae; genus Colaptes; species Colaptes auratus. The sequence continues at coordinate 22,593,266 of CM026893.1, read as the reverse complement.
TCAATTTGAGCTACCTTGGGGTGTTCTGGGCTTGTTTGGGGTCCTTTCAGGCTCATTTTAGGCTCATTTTGGACTCCCTTAGAGTATTCTGGACTCATTTTGAGGCTCAGTTTGGGCCACTTTTGGTCAAGTTGGGCTCCTTTGGGGTGTCCTGGGCTCAATTGGGGTCCTTTCAGGCTGATTTTTGGGTCATTTTGAAGCCATTTTAGACTCTTTTGGGGCATTTCATCTCATTTTGCTTGATTTTGATACTATTTGACTCCTTTGGGTGGTCTGGGCTCATTCTGGGCCATTTCAGGCTCAGTTTTGGAGTCATTTTGAGGCAATTTGGGCTAATTTTTGGGGTAATTTTGGATCCTGTCATGTTCATTTTTGGTCAGTTTTGGCTCCCTTGGGGTATTCTGGGCTCATTTTGAGGCATTTTGGGTTCATTTTGCTTTAATTTGGGCTCCTTTGGAGTGTTTTGGGCTCATTTGAGGCCATTTTGGGTGCGTTCAGGCTCATTTTGGGTTATTTGGAAGCAGTTCAGGCTCATTTTGGAGCATTTCATCTCATCCTGGGGGCATTTTGAGCTCCTTTGTGTGTTCTGGCCTCATTTAGGGCACTTCAGGCTCATTTTGGACTATTTTAGGTCTTTTGGGGCACCTTTGGGATGTTCTGGGCTCGTTTTGTGCCATTCTTGTTCCTTTCAGGCTCAGTTTGGGGCATTTTGGATCCTTTCAGGCTGTTTGGGGGCATTTCAGGATGATTTTGGGGCTGTTTTGGGGCAATCTGGACTCATTTGGGGCCATTTCATCTCGGTTTTTGACCAATTTGGGTCATTTTGGGCTCCCTTGAGGTGTTCTGCCCTCATTTTGGGACCTTTCAGACTCATTTTCAGGTCATTTTGAGGCAATTTGGACTCATTTTGGGTCCTTTCAGGCTGATTTTGGGACACCTTAAGGCATTTCAGGCTCATTTAATGCTGCCTTAGGGCGTTTCAGGCTGATTTTTGATCATTTTGAGGCAACTTGGGCTCATTTTGGGCCATTTGATTCACATTTTCCCTTGTTTTGGGCAATTTGGACTCCTTTGGGATCGTTTTGGGTTCATTTGAGGCCATTTTGGGTCTTTTGGGGCTCTTTTGGACTGTTCCAGCATATTTTGAGTCCTGTCAGGCTCAGGTTTGGGTCATTTTGAGGCAATTAAGGCTCATTTAGGGCCATTTTATTCTCATTTTCCTTTGTTTGGGCAATTTGGGCTCCTTTGGATGTTCTGGGCTCATTTGGGGCATTTTTGGGTCCTTTCAGTTTCCTTTTGAAGCCATCTTGGGTCCTTTCAGGCTGATCTCAGGCTCATTCTGAAGCAATTGGAAGCTGATTTTGGAGCCACTTCTGTCTCTTTTCTCTTTATTTTTGGGTCCATTCCGGGTGGGTTTGGCCTCCCCTGGCTCCCCTGGGTGCCCTTTGCCCATTTCTGGAGGATTTCAGCCCAGTCCCGGGGGTCCCTCAGGCGAAGTAGCCCCAGAGGAAGACAGCCACAGCCATCAGGAGCAGGGCGTTGAGGTTCACCACCCGGCTCCAGCGAGGATCCTCGGGGGGACAAGGCTGGGGGTGGGGCCTGCGCAGAAGCCACGCCCCTCTGCACTGTAGGCTCCGCCCCGCTGCCAATCGGATCTGGCCTCGGGCCACCAGGCTCCGCCTCCACATCTAGGGGAGAAGGGAGGGAGGGAGAGGGGGAGGAGGTTTCCGGTCCATAGGCACCAGGAAGCCTCTGAGATGAGGCTGCAGGGTGGGACCTGAGGGGGCCTGGGGGCCACCAGGAGGTCCAGGTGTGGCCCCAGGAGGTCCTTTGGTCCTGGCCACCCAGGTCCTCCTCCACACCTTGGTGCTTACCCTGGAGCTGGACCTCCCCAGGTGCCTCCTTGGGGGCCCTCCTGGCCCAGGTCTATCCGAGGCTCTGTGCTGTTGCGGAGGCTGAAGACCAAGCGGTGGAGCTGGGGACAGCCAGAGGTGGTGGTGACCGCCCCTGGGCCATCAGAGGCCTGCCCATGGCCACCAGACTCCTCTGTGGCCACCCCCAACCCCCTTGAGATGTGGCTCCAGAAGGTTCCTGGAGGTCTGGGACCTCTCTGGTCACCCCAAACCCCCTGAGATGTGGCTCCAGAAGGTTCCTGGTCTGGGAAGCCTCTGAGCTCTCTCCAAGGAGGTTCCTTGAGCTCTGGAAGCTCTGGGAAGCCCTCAGGGACCACCCCGAGGAGGTCCAGGAGGTTGTCCCCACCACCCCCCCAGACTCACGTGGCGCTGAGGGATGGGAGGGTAGCAGAAGGAGACCCCCAGGGTGATGGCTCCAGAGGCCAGGAACAGGAGGACAGCGAAGTGCAGGTAGTGGAGGCCACAGAGGACCTGGGGACAACCTCCTGGAGCTCCACAGCTTCCTGTCCCCAAGGCCACCTCCGGCACCAGGCGCAGGAGGCCCAGCCCTAGGCCACCCAGCAGGCCCCAGAAGGCTCCCTGCAGGGGAAGGAAGCCTTTGAGATGTGGCTCCAGGGTGGTCCCCAAGAGGTTCCTGGAGCTCCTGGTGGCCAGCAAGAGTAGCCCCAGAAAGTCTTTTGGGCCCCCTCTGGCCACCACATTCCACCATGAGCTCCAGGAAGTCTCTGAGATGTGGCTCCAAAGGAAGCACCCAAGAGGTTCCTGGACCTCTGCTTCCCTTCTGCCCACCAGCAACCCTCTGAGATATGGCTCCAAGGAGGCTGCTGGAGCTCTGGTCCCACTCTGGTCACCCCAAACACTCCTGAGATGTGGCTCCAGAAGGTTCCTGGAGCTCTGGCTCCATTATGACCACCAGGAACCCCTCTGAGATGTGGCTCCAAGGCGGAACCAGAAGGTTCCTGGAGCTCTGGCTCCAGTATGGCCACCAGGAAACCCCTCTGAGATGTGGCTCCCCTGGGGCCAGCAGGAGGAGGTCCAAGGGGGTTGTCCCCAGGGGGTGGGGTGGGGGTGGGAGGTTGCCCCCCCAGGGGTCACTCACAGGTTCGTTGACCCTGGGCACGAAGACAGCCAAGAAGAAGACAGCAGCCACCGGCGGAGCCAAGTAGCTGGCGACAGCCTGGATGTAGTCGAAGAGTTGTCCTCCGCGAGCTGCCTCCACCACCGGCAGCCAGGCCAGGCTCAGCCCCACCATGGCCACCACCCACAGCCTGCAGGGGGCACCACCACCACCCAGGTCCAACCCAAGAAGGTCCAACTCGAGGAGCTGCACCCCCGAGGAGTCCAACCCAGGAGATCCAAGCCCAGGAAGTCCACTTTGGGCATCAGGATTCCAGCATGGCCTCCAGGAAGCCTCTGAGATGTGGCTCCAAGGTGGCACCAGCAGGTTCCAGAGTGGCTACCCTGAGGCTGTGGCTCCAAGAGGGTTCTTGGAGCTCTGGCTCCACTCTGACCACCTCAACAGCCCCCCCGCCCCTCCCCCCCCGAGATACAGCTCTGAGGAGTTTCCTGAACCTCCTGGTCCAGACTGGCCAGCAGGAACTCCTGAGATGTGGCTCCAGAGGCTTCCTGGAGCTCCTGGTGGCCACGAGGAGCTCCACAGCTGCCACCACTCAGTCCCTTCGGTCCTCCTGGGTTGTCCTTTCCGTGTCCCCGTCCCTGCTCTCCCCTCCCCCACTCCCCTCCCCCACCTGCCGGCCAGCAGCAGCTGCTTGGGGCCTGCCCTGGGCCTGAGCTTCTGGTAGACGTCCAGGGTGAAGAGGGCTCCGGCGCTGGCGAAGATGGAGGCCAAGGAGGACATCAGCGCCGCCAGGACCACCGCCAGCATCAGGCCCCGCAGGCCTTGGGGGACACACACGCAGCCGTTAATAGGCGTTAATAGGCGTTAATAAGGGGCTAATGGGCGATAAGGAGATAATAGGCTGCGAATGGGCGATTTAATAGGAGTTAAGTAGCTAATGAGCACTTCAATAGGCGCTAATAGGCGTTAATAAGGGGCTAATGGGCATTTCAATGGGCGCTAATAGGCGTTAATAAGGGGCTAATGGGCACTTCAACAGGCGCTAATAGGCGTTAATAAGGGGCTAATGGGCGATAACGAGATAATAGGCTGCTAATGGGCGATTTAATAGGAGTTAAGTAGCTAATGGGCACTTCAATAGGCGATAGTAGGCATTAATAAGGGGCTAATGGGCACTTCTATAGGCGATAATAGGCTGCGAATGGACGATTTAATAGGCGTTAATAAGGGGCTAATGGGGTACTTCAATAGTCGCTAATAGGCGTTAATAAGGGGCTAATGGGCACTTCTATAGGCGATAATAGGCGGCTCATGGGCGATTTAATCGGTGTTAATAAGGGACTAATGGGCGCTTCAAAAGGCGCTAATAGGCGCTAATAGACGCTAATAACGGGCTAATGGGCGATTCAATAGGCGCTAATTAGCGTTAATAGGCGTTAATAAGGGGCTAGTGGGCACCCCAATAGGGGCTAATAGGCGTTAATAGGAACTAATGGAGATTTAATAGCGGTAATAGGCGTTTATAAGGGGCTAGTGGGAGATTTAGTAGGCGCTAATAAGCGTTAATTAGGAGCTAATGGCAATTAATGGGGTATCTATTAGGCATTAATAGCCATTCATTACGTGCAGATGGCGATGAATAGGCATTAATCACCATTAATTATGAGCTGCTTGCAATTAGTAGGTATCTCATAGACACTAATAACAGTTAATAAGGACTTAATAGCTTTAATAGCATTTTAATTGCTGTTAATAGGCTCTAATTAGCTTTAATAGCTGTAATTTCCATCTAATAATAATTAATTGCCTGTAATGACTTCTAATCACCTCTAATCTTTACTAATAACCCACTGTTAGCTTCTAATTACCTCTTAGAAACCCCCAAGCTATCCATCACTCCTAATAATTCATTTATTGCCCGTAATAACCCCCTAATTAACCCCTAATAACGCCATAATTTTCCTTATAATTCTCTAATAGCTACCTAATAACCCCTAATAACTCCCTCATAATCCCCTAATAATACCCTATTCCTTCCCTAATTTCCCTAATACCTCCGTAGTTTACCTGTCAACTTCCTAATATCTCCCTAATTTCCCTTGTAATCCTCTAATAACTCCCTAATTTCCCTTGTAATCCTCTAATAACTCCCTAATAACCCCCTAATACCTCCCTAATGTCTCTAATAATCTCTTAATAGCCCCCTAATGATTCCCAAATTTCCCCTAATCATCTTCTAATCTCCCCCTGATAAGGGCTATCGATCACCTACCAGGGGGCAGCAGTGTGACCACCAGCCGCGGGTAGGCGACGTTGGAGCAGCCTGCAGGGGTGCCGCAGGCTCGGCGGCAGTGCTGGGCGTCCGCGCACCCAACCACCTCTGGGGGGCGCCAGAGAAAGAGGAAAAGGGGTCAGGGGCAGCAGCGCCTCCTGCCCTCCCCGGGACAGCCGCTAGGGGGCGCCGGAGACAAGGGAAACTTCTCCGGGAGGGCAGCGCCCCCTGGCGGCAGCACTGCAGCAGCCAGCAGGGAGCACCCTGCATGCCGGGGGTTGGAGGACTCCCAGTGGCTCCCAGTTAACCGCAGTTAGTCCCAGTGCCTCTCAGTGAGTCCCAGTGGCCACTAGTGAGTCCCAGTGGCTCCCAGTAGCTCCCAGTCCCATTCCAGTGTCATCCTCCCAGTGGCTCCCAGTTAATCCCAGTGGCTCCCAGTGCTCTCCAAGTCCTCTCCCAGTAAGTGCCGGTGTCCTCCCAGTTAGTCCCAGTGTCCTCCCAGTCAATCCCAGTGGCTCCCAGTCCCATTCCACTGTCCTCCCCAGTACTCTCCCAGTGCCTCCCAGTGAGTCCCAGTGGCTCCCAGTTAATCCCAGTGGCTTCCAGTGCTCCTCCAGGTGCCCTGGAGGTGCCTGGGGTGTCCTGGCGGCACCCTGAGGGTGCCGTGGGTGTGCATTCGATGCCCTGGGGGTGCCCAGGGGGTGTCCTGGGGGTGCAGCGGAGGTGCCCAGGGGGTGCCCACCCGGGAAGAGGACCCTGGCGGCCATGCCAGGCAGCACCATCAGGAACATTGGGAGGACCTTCAGGTAGCCACAGACCACGCAGCCTGCACGGACGTGGCACAGGGAGCGGCCGGCCAGGCAGCGCTGCACGATCACCTGCACCAGTACGCACCAGTAAGCACCAGCACAGACCAGCACAGACCAGCAGGGACCAACAGGGAACAGTATGAACCACTATGGGTCAGTAGGGACCAGTACAGACCAGTAAGGCTTAGGGGTGAAGGTCCCTCCCAGACTCCTCCCAGTCCCTCCTAATCCCTTCCCAGTGCCTCCCACTCCCTCCCAATCTCCTCCCAGTCCTCTCCCAACCCTCCCCCCCAGTGCCTCCCAGTCTCACCTGGTCTGTACACCAGTACCAGGCCGAGATGATGCCCAGCCCCAGCAGCAGCCCCGGCCAGGGCAGGTCCCCGGTGCTGGGATGCCTCAGGAGGTGGAAGGCATCCGGCCGAGGCCTCCCGCAGGGCCCTGTCAGGTTCTGGGGGGTGGCCAGGGGGTAGCGCTGCACCAGCCCCTCGTAGCCCCCCACGGCCCCCAGGGCTGCGGGGCCAAACCAGGACAGACCAGTAAGGACCAGTAGGGACCAGTATGGGGCACAGGGAGGAGCAAAAAGCACTCCCCAGAGTCCTAAAGGCTCTTCTCAGTGCTCCCAGTGTGGACCAGAGGCGCGCTGAGCTCCCCACGCTGACCCCAACCCCAGTATGGACCAGTGAGGACCAGCATGAGGCACAGTGAGGAGCTAAAAGCACTACCAGAGGGCCTCAATCCTCTGCCCAGTATGGACCAGTATGGACCAATATGGGGACCCTGAATCCCACCCAGTCCCCTCCCAGTCCCCTTCCAGTCTCTCCCAGTCCCCCCCCCCCCCATCCTTCCCAGTCCCCGGCCAGTGGCTCCCAGTCCCACCATATGCAGCCAGCACGGAGGCTCCCGCGACGATGATGAAGGTCTGGAGCAGGTCAGCGAACATCAGAGCAGCCAGGCCCCCTGCACCAGGATGGACCAGCATGGACCAGTATGGGCCAGCAAGGACCAGTATGGATGTTTGGACCACTATGGACCCATATAGCCCAGCATAGGCCAGTATGGACCAGTATAGACCAGTTTGGACCACAATGGACCAGTATGATGCCAGTGCTCCCAGTACAGGACCAGTATGAGCCCGGTCCCCTCCCAGTCCCCTCCCAGTCCCTCCCAGTCCCTCCCAGTCCTCTCCCAATCCCTCCCAGTCCCTCCCAGTCCCTCCCAGTCTAACCAGTCACGGTGTAAACCGCTGTCACCCCCAGCAGGGCTCCCACCGAGGCGTAGAGGTTCCAGCCCAGCGCCTCCTGGATGAAGATGGCTCCGGAGTACATATCCACCTGTGGAGCACCTATGGAGCACCTATGGGGCACCTATGGGGCACAGGCACCACCCCCATACACCGCCCCCCCGGCCCCAGGGATCCCCCAGCCCACAGAGACCCACTCCAGGCTCTAGAGATCCCTACAGACCCCTGGAGATCCCTTTAGATCCCTACAGATCCCTCCCACCCCTATGGAGCACCTCTAGGGGACAGACGTCCCCCAGGTAGCCCCCCCGGAGCCTAGAGATCCCCTCCAGCCCCTATTGATCCCTTGCAGTCTCTAGAGATCCCTACAGATCTCTATGGATCCCTGTTGGTCCCTCCCAGTGCCTAGGGATCCCTTATAGGCCCTATAGATCCCCCCCAGTGCCTAGAGATCACTCATAGACCACCATAGACCCCTCTAGCCCCCTAGTGCCCCCTATAGGTCCTCTCCACCCCCCTAGCACCCCCTGTAGGGCTCGTATAGCCCCCCCGGACCCCCTCTGCCCCACTACTGCCCCCTATAGCCCCCCTATAGCCCCCCTATACCCTCCTCTACCCCACTAGCTACCCCTAGCACCCCCTATAGGCACTCTGTGTCCCATATAGAACCCTATGGATCCCATATAGAGCCCCTATCGATCCCCTCCGCCCCTAGAGATCCCTTAACTCCACTAGTGCCCCCTATTGGTCCCCTCCCACCCTCTATCGCCCCCTATAGGTCCTCTATAACCCCTGGCACCCCCTATAGGTCCCCTCCTGTCCCCTAGCGCCCCCTATAGGTTCTCTCTACCCCTCTAGTGCCCTCTAGAGGTCCCCTCTAGCTCCCCCTAGCACCTCTATAGGTCCTCTCCTCCCCCCTAGTGCCCCCTGTATGCCCCCCCGCCCCGCAGCGCCCCCTGCAGGCCCCGTACTGAGATCTTGGTGGCGATGTAGAGCAGAAGGCTGAGCAGCGCCAGGTAGAGGCGGATCCGGGACCCCCCGAAGCGCAGCCCCAGGTACTCTGGCATGGTGCTGACCTGCAGGGAACTGGGATGGACTGGGAGGGGACTGGGAGGGGATTGGAGGAGATTGGGAGGGACTGGGAGGACATTGGGAGGGACTGGGAGGGGATTGGGTGGGACTGGGAGGACATTGGGAGGGCACTGGGAGGGGACTGGGAGGCACTGGAAGGAGATTGGGTGGGATTAAGAGGGACTGGGAGGAGATTGGGTGGGACTGGGAGGAGACTGGGTGAGATTGGGAGGGATTGGGAGGGATTGGGAGGGACTGGGAGGGGACTGGGAGGCACTGGGAGGACATTGGGAGGGCACTGGGAGGGACTGGGAGGAGATTATGTGGGATTGGGAGGGACTGGGAGGAGATTGAGTGGGATTGGGAGGGACTGGGAGGAGATTGAGTGGGATTGGGAGGGACTGGGAGGGGACTGGGAGGACATTGGAAGGGCACTGGGAGGGACTGGGAGGAGATTGGGTGGGATTGGGAGGGATTGGGAGGGACTGGGAGGGGACTGGGAGGCACTGGGAGGACATTGGGAGGGCACTGGGAGGCACTGGGACACTGGGAGCTGCCTCACCCCTGCTCTCATGTAGATAGGGACAAAGATCCATCCCAGCAGCAGCACAATGAACATCCCCTGGGGGCGGGACCAAAGCACTGATTGGCTGAGGGCACCGGCAGTAGGCGGGGCCACGCCAGAGCGCGACCCCGGCTTGAGCTGGATGGAGGCAAAGGGAGGGGAGGGGGAAGGAAGGGAGAGGATCCGTGGTTGAGGAGGAAGGGTCTATGGGGGATCTATGGGGAATCTATAGGGGAACTAGGGGGATCTATAAGGTACCTGTAGGGATCTATAGGTGTTTATAGGGCATCTGTAGGGGTCTATAGAGGATCTCTAGGGATCTGTAGGGGTCTATATGGGATCTGTAGGGATCTCTAGGGATCTATAGGGGTCTATATGGATCTGTAGGGATCTATAGGGGATCTATAGGGGTCTATATGGGATCTGTAGGGATCTACAGGGGATCTATAGGGGTCTATATGGGATCTGTAGGGATCTATAGGGGATCTATAGGGGTCTATATGGGATCTGTAGGGATCTACAGGGGATCTATAGGGGTGTGTATGGGATCTGTAGGGATCTATAGGGGTCTATATGGGATTTGTAGCAATCTATAGGGGATCTCTAGGGGTCTATAGGGGATTTGTAGGGATCTACAAGGAATCTATAGGTGATCTATCAGGGGTTCTAAAGGGATCTCTAGGGGTCTATGGGGATCTCTAGGGTCTATAGTGGATCTATAGGGTATATAGGTGCCTATAGGGGTCTATAGTGATCAATAGGGAGCTATAGGGGATCTAAAGGAGCTACAGAGGTCTGTAGGGGATCTATAGGGTATGTCTAGGGTATCCATAGGGTATTGATCCATAGGCTATCCATAGGGTATTGATCCATAGGCTAGCCATGGGGTATCTATCCATAGGCTATCCATAGGCTATCCATAGGATATCTATCGATCCATAGGGTATCTATCCATAGGCTATCCATAGGCTATCCATAGGCTATCTATCTATCCACAGGCTATTCAGAGGGTATCGATAGGATATCTATCTATCTATCTATCTATCTATCCATAGGGTACCTATCCATAGGCTATCCGTAGGATATCTATCTATCCATAGGGTATCCATAGGTATCTATCCATAGGTATCCATCCATAGGGTGTCTATCCATAGGGATGTATCCATAGGTGTCTATCCATAGGGTGTCTATCCATAGGGTGTCTATCAGAGGGTATCTATCCAGGGTATCCATAGGGATGTATCCATAGGGTGTCTATCCATAGGGTGTCTATCCATAGGGATGTATCCATAGGGATGTATCCATAGGGTGTCTATCCATAGGGTGTCTATCCATAGGGTGTCTATCTAGAGGGTATCTATCCAGAGGGTATCCATAGGGATGTATCCATAGGGTGTCTATCCATAGGGTGTCTATCCATAGGGTGTCTATTCAGAGGGTATCCATAGGGATGTATCCATAGGTATCTATCCATAGGGTATCTATCCAGAGGGTATCCATAGGGATGCATCCATAGGTATCTAGTCATAGGGTATCTATCCATAGGGTGTCTATCCATAGGGTGTCTATCCATAGGGTATCCATAGGGATGTATCCATAGGGTATCTATCCAGAGGGTATCTATCCAGAGGGTGTCTATCCAGAGGGTATCCATAGGGATGTATCCATAGGGTGCCCAGGCCTCACACTCCACTCGAAGCCTCCCACGGCGATGCCTCCTGCGGCCCCGGTCCCGGCCAGGCCGACGAAGTGCCCAGAGCCAATGTTGCTGGCGAAGAGAGAGGCTCCCACCTATGGACAACATATAGGGCACCTATGGGGCACCTATGGAGTGCCTCTAGATCACCAATGGAGCACCTAGGGAGCAGAGCACCTATGGGTCTCCTAGAGAGCACCTATAGATCACCTACAGAGCAGCTATAGATCACCTATAGAGCAGCTATAGATCACATAGCACCTATGGAGCTCCTAGAGAGCACCTATAGATCACCTATAGAGCACCTATGGAGCTCCTATAGAGCACCTATAGATCACCTATAGAGCTCCTAGAGAGCACCTATAGAGCACCTATAGAGCTCCTAGAGAGCACCTATAGATCACCTATAGAGCACCTATGGAGCTCCTATAGAGCACCTATAGATCACCTATAGAGCTCCTAGAGAGCACCTATAGAGCACCTATAGAGCACCTATGGAGCTCCTAGAGAGCACCTATAGATCACCTATAGAGCACCTATGGAGCTCCTATAGAGCACCTATAGATCACCTATAGAGCACCTATGGAGCTCCTATAGAGCACCTATAGATCACCTATAGAGCACCTATAGAGCGCCTATGGAGCTCCTATAGAGCACCTATAGATCACCTATAGAGCTCCTAGAGAGCACCTATAGATCACCTATAGAGCACCTATGGAGCTCCTATAGAGCACCTATAGATCACCTATAGAGCTCCTAGAGAGCACCTATAGAGCACCTATAGAGCACCTATGGAGCTCCTATAGAGCACCTATAGATCACCTATAGAGCACCTATAGATCACCTATAGAGCGCCTATGGAGCTCCTATAGAGCACCTATAGATCACCTATAGAGCTCCTAGAGAGCACCTATAGATCACCTATAGAGCACCTATAGATCACCTATAGAGCGCCTATGGAGCTCCTATAGAGCACCTATAGATCACCTATAGAGCTCCTAGAGAGCACCTATAGATCACCTATAGAGCACCTATGGAGCTCCTAGAGAGCACCTATAAAGCTCCTATAGAGTACCTATAGATCACCTATAGAGCACCTATGGAGCTTCTATAGAGCACCTATGGAGCTCCTAGAGAGCACCTATAAAGCTCCTAGAGAGCACCTATGGTGCACCTATAGAGCACCTATGGAGCTCCTATAGAGCACCTATGGAGCTCCTAGAGAGCACCTAGAGAGCACCTATGGAGCTCCTAGAGAGCACCTAGAGAGCACCTATGGAGCTCCTAGAGAGCACCTATAGAGCACCTATAGAGCACCTATGGAGCTCCTATAGATCACCTATGAGCTCCTAGAGAGCACCTAGAGAGCACCTATGGAGCTCCTAGAGAGCACCTAGAGAGCACCTATGGAGCTCCTAGAGAGCACCTAGAGAGCACCTATAGAGCACCTATGGAGCTCCTATAGATCACCTATGGAGCTCCTAGAGAGCACCTAGAGAGCACCTATGGAGCTCCTATAGAGCACCTATGGAGCACCTATGGAGCTCCTAGAGAGCACCTATAGAGCATCTTTGGAGCTCCTAGAGAGCACCTAGAGAGCACCTATGGAGCTCCTAGAGAGCACCTAGAGAGCACCTATAGAGCACCTATGGAGCTCCTAGAGAGCACCTAGAGAGCACCTATGGAGCTCCTAGAGAGCACCTAGAGAGCACCTATAGAGCGCCTACAGCCACCTATTGGGAGCCATAGGGGACCCGCAGTCACTCACAGGCACCCATAGGGACCTGCATGGACCATAGACACTGACAGCAGAACCTATAGCAACCTCTAGGGACCCACAGCCACCCACAGCAGCACCTATAGGCTCCTATAGGGAGCCATACCCCTCTCTAGCAGCTCCTATAGGGACCCATAGCCACCTATAGGGACCCATAGCCACCTATAGCAGCACCTATAGGGACCCATAGCCACCTATGGCAGCACCTGTAGGGACCCATATCCACCTATGGCAGCACCTGTAGGCACCTAAAGGGACTCAGAGCCACCTCTAGGGACCCATAGCAGTGCCTATAGGCACCCATAGCCACCTATAGATCCCTTACAGGCACCTATAGGCTCCCACAACCACCCAGAGCTGACCCACAGGTCACCTATAGGGACCTAGAGCTGCCCTTATGGCAACCCCTAAGGAACCCATAGCTCCTATAGGAGCCTATAGAGACCTGTAGGGACCCATAGCCAGCCACAGGCACCCATGGGGACCTATAGCCACCCACAGCATTCCTATAGGGGACCCATAGCCACCCATAGGAACCTATAGGGAACCAGTGTGGTTCCCAAGACTCCCAGTTCCTTCCCAGTGTGGCTTCCAGTTTGGCTCCCAGTGCTCCCAGTCTGGCTCCCAGTGTCCTCCCAGTGCTCCCAGTCTGGCTCCCAGTGCCTCCCAGTGCTCCCAGTCTGGCTCCCAGTGCCTCCCAGTTCCCTCCCAGTGCTCCCAGTTCACTTACTGGGCCCCAGGCCATGCTCCTCCCAGCCAGGAAGTAGCCACTGACGGTGCCACGGCCACCACGGCGCAGGGACTGGGGACACCAGTGTGGATCAGTGTGGACCAGTGTGGACCAGTATAAAGCGTTATAGACCAGTACAGACCAGCATAAACCAGTATGGAACAATGTTTGGGCCAGTGTGGGACTGGTATGGGCCAGTATGAACCAGTATGGGACCAGTAAGGACCAGTACAGGGGCTCCCAGTGCTCCCAGTCTGGCTCCCAGTGCTCCCAGTCTGGCTCCCAGTCCATCTCAGTTCCCTCCCAGTCAGTCATTAACTTGCCCCCAGTTAATTAATTGGGGGCCCAGGGTGCAGCCCCAGGGGGTTCTAAGTAAAGATTAACTGGGGGGGGGGGAGGCTGGGGGGCAGCAAAGGAGCCTTGGGGGGGACTTGGGGGGCTGTGGGGGACTTAAGTGGGGAGGGTGGAGCAGCTGTGAAGCAGCTATAGGGTAGGAGAGGCACTTAGGGGGCAGTTATGGGGCAGGAAGGGGACTCAGGGGGCAGAGGGGGCAGTTATGAACCAGATATGGGGCAGGAGAGGAACTTAGGGAGCACTTGGGGGCAGGTATGGGGCAGAAGAGTCATCTATGGGCAGAGGGGCAGTTATGGGCAGCTATGGGGCAGGAGAGGCACCTATGGGGCAGAGGGGGCAGTTATAGGGCAGCTACAGGGTAGGAGAGGCACTTAGGGGGCAGTTACAGGGCAGGAGGGGGACTTAGGGGGCAGTTATGGGGCAGTTATGGGGGAGGAGAAGCACTTAGTGGGCAGTTATGGGGCAGGAGAGGCACTTGTGGGGCAGGGGTGGGGCAGAGGGGGGCAGTTGGGGGTCACTCACCCACAGGCCTATGGCCAGAACCAGGCCGAAGTAGCCTCCGATGACCCCCAGGTCCCAGGGGTTGACAGCAGCTCCTCCCTGCCCCATAGATTCCTGCCCCATAGAATCCAGCCCCATAGATCCCATCCCAGCAGATCCCAGCCCCACAGGTCCCTGCCCCACAAATCCCAGCCCCACAAGTCCCTGCCCCACAAGTGATCTCTCCCCCTCTGCCCCACAGATCTCTGGGGCGGGACACCCCCCCAGGACGTCAGGGCCCTGCCCCCCAATTGGCTTCGCTTGGCTGCCCTACAGCTGACCCTGCTGGACTCTGCCCCATACCTTCCCCCCCCCCCCCAGATCACTGCCCCATAGGTCCCAGTCCCATGGATTCCAGCCCTATAGCTCCCAGTCCCATGGATTCCAGCCCTGTAGATTCCAGCCCCATAGTTCCTGCCCCATAGATCCTGCCCCATAGATCCTGGCCTATAGATCTCTGCCCCATAGGTCCCAGCCCCATAGATCCTGCCCCAGTCTGCCTCCCACTGCTGTTCCCTCGCTGCCTGTTTAAGAGCTGCTGGGGTCCTGCCATTGCCCCTTTAAGACTCCTTGTGGGCCCCACTCCCAGCGTTGCTGCTTTAAGAGGCGATAGGGATCCACCTCTGGCTCCCAGTTTGGCTCCCAGCTCCCTCCCAGCACTCCCAGGTTGTTCCCTCTGTCCCTGCCCACTCCCTGCTCTCCACCAATCACAGACAGCTATGCCCTCCAAAGCTCTTTATTGGGTGGGGGAGAGCCAGGGGAACGGGGCGGGGGGGGGTGTCCCAGAAGGAGGTCAAGGAGGAGAACCCAAGAGGTCAACCAAGGCCAACACAAAGCCCCTGGAGGGTCTCCAAGTTGCCTTGGAGGCATCTCCAAGACCTTCTGGGACCAATGGATGGCATTGGAAGACCCTTGGGAGGTCAACGAGACCCAAGGTTGACCATGGGTTGGGTTTGGTTGGGTTGAGTTCGGTTGGGTTGGGTTGATTTGGGTGGGGTTGGTTGATTTGGGTGGGGTCAGGTTGGTTTGAGTTGGGTTGGGTTGGACTGAGTTGACTTGGGTTGAGTTGGGTTGGGTTGGGTGGGGTCAGGTTGGGTTGATTTGGGTGGGTTGGGTTGGGTTGGACTGAGTTGGGTTGGGTTGGGTGGGGTCAGGTTGGGTTGAGTTGGGTTGGGTTGGACTGAGTTGGGTTGGGTTGGGTGGGGTCAGGTTGGGTTGAGTTGGGTTGGGTTGGGTTGGACTGAGTTGGGGTGGGGTTGGGTGGGTCAGGTTGGTTTGAGTTGGGTTGGGTTGGGTGGGGTCAGGTGGGGCTGGGGGGAGGTCCTTCAGCTGATGTAGACCCTGTGGAAGTCGTGGGCCCCGAAGGCGGCGTTGCACTTGGGGCACTTGCGCTGCCGGGTGTCGTAGCGACTCTTGACGCACTCGAAGCAGAAGACGTGGAAGCACTTGGTCAGCACCGCGTCCTTCTTGCGGGCGTTGCAGCAGGGGCAGGTCAGGCGGGCCTGGGGGTGGACAACCTGCTCAGCACCGCCCGTGGCGCGGGGAGGTCCGGAAGGGGTCAGCTGAGGCTGACTTGGTAGGCTTGAAGCCACCCCAGGGCTTCTGAAGAGGATTTGAGGTTGCTGAGGGCCACCTGCAGGTTCTCCAAGTCTTATCTAAAGGCTTCCAACCGCACTCAAAGATCTCCAGAAGACGCTCATGGGACCTCCAGCCCCACCCATGGTCATCCTGAGGACCTCCAAACCCCATCCAAGGTTCTCCAGCTCTACACTGAGGCCCTCCAAGCCCAACAAAGGGTCCACCAGAACCACCCAAGGTACTCCAACTCCACTCCAGGTCCTCCAAGGCCCACATAAGGTCCACCAAGCCCACTCAAGCTCCTCTAGACCCTTCCAAGGTGCTCCAAGCCCCTTCTAAGATTCTCCAACTCTACACTGAGGTCCTCCAAGTCCCCCCCCAAGGTCCTCCAAGGCAACCCATGGGTCATCCAAGCCCCACCCAAGGTTCTCCAGCTCTACTCTGACGTCCTCCAAGGCCTACCCAAGCTCCTCCAAGTCCACTGAAGGTCCTCCAAGGTCATCCTGAGGAGCACCAACCTCCATCCAAAGATCTCCAGCTCTACACCTTCGAGCTCCTCCAAGGCCCTCACCCAAGGTCCTCCTAGACCACCCAAAGGTCCTGCAAGGTGCCCCAAGGTCCCCACCCTGTACTCCTTGATCTCCTCCTGCAGGATCTGGTCGGCGTCGGCGTAGACCTCAACCTTCCTCTGCTTCTCCAGCTTCCGGCGCAGCCGTGAGAGCTCCTCCTGGCGGGGGGAAAGGGACCCTCTAGATCCCCTGGGGATCCCCTATCGATCCCCTGTAGATCCCCATGGTTCCCCCCCCGATCCCATATGAGTTGCCTATGGATCCCCCATGGATTCCCTCATAATCCCTCTAGGAATCCCCTATGGCCTCTACAGAGCCCCTGTGGACCCCCTACAGATGCCCAGTGGATCCCCTATGGACCCTCTATGGACCCCACATGGATTCCTCTATGGGTTCCCACTGGATCCTCTGTGTACTTCCTGGGGACTCTGTATAGATCCCCTACAGATCCCAAACGGCCTACAGATCCCTATGGATCCCTCTATGGATTCCCTATGGATTCCCCACAGGTCCCTACGGATTGCCAATGGATCTCCTGTAGATTCCCTATGGGCCAGCTATAGATCCCCTATGGATCCCTTATAAATTTCCCCAGGCATTCCCTATGAATCTCCTACAGATTCCCTATGGATCTTGCATGGATCCCCTATGGGGCCCCCTAGGGATCCCCTATGATCTCCCAAGGGATCCCCTATGGATCCCCAAACGATCCCCTATGGAACCCCCAAGGCATCCCCTATGGCCTGTCTATGGATCCCCTGTAGATCCTCTATGGATCCCCCAACAGATCCCTATGGACCCTCAATGGATCCCCGAGAGAGCCTCTATGGACCTAACCCCCTCCCAGCCCCTCCCAGCCCCTCCCAGTTCCTGCCTGGGCTCGCTTCAGGCTCAGGGACTCCTTCTCCTTGGCCGCTTGGTTCTCGGCGGCGCAGGCCTGGAGCTCCCTCAGCCTGGCCTGGACATGTTCCCCCTGGGCACGCAGGTCCTCGGCCAGCTGGGCAGCCTCCACCGCCTGGGGGGACAGCCCCATGGGGGCCACCCATCAGAGGAGGCCACCAGGGGGCAACCAGAGGTCAAGCAGAGGTCAAGGAGGTCAAGCAGCGGTCACCAGAAGCCAGCATGGCCACCGAGGTCCAACATGGCCACCAGGAGCCAGCATGGCCACTGAGGTCCAATATGGCCACCAGAGTCAAGCAGAGGTCAGTAAGATCAAGCAGTGGTCAAGAAGGTCAAGTGGTGGTCAAGGAGGTCAAACAGAGGTCAAGGAGGTCAAGCAGAGGTCAAGGAGGTCAAGCAGCGGTCACCAGGAGCCAGCATGGCCACCGAGGTCCAACATGGCCACCAGAGTCAAGCAGAGGTCAATGAGATCAAGCAGTGGTCAAGAAGGTCAAACAGAGGTCAAGGAGGTCAAGCAGAGGTCAAGGAGGTCAAGCAGAGGTCACCAGGAGCCAGCAAGGTCACCAGGAGCCATCATGGCCACCAGGGTCAAGCAGAAGTCAGTGAGGTCAAGCAATGGTCAAGGAGACCAAGCAGAGGTCAAGGAGGTCAAGCAACGGTCAAGGAGGTCAAGCAGAGGTCAAGGAGGCCAAGCAGAGGTCAAGAGGGTCAAGCAGAGGTCAAGGAGGCCAAGCAGAGCCCCTGAGGGAGCTCTTGAGATGTGGCTCCAGGAGAAGCTCCCTGAGCCATGGCTGCAAGATGGGAGCCGGCGGAAGGTTCCTGCAGATCTCCTGGGGAAGGTCCAAGGCCACCTGGGTGACCTCCTTGCCACCAACCTTCCTCTTGTTGAGCTCCAGGCCTGGGAACGCAGGGCCAGCTCCTTCTCCACGGCGGCCAAGCTGCTCTGGAGACCTCTCTCCTTCTCCTCCAGCTTCTGCACCACCAGCAGCTGGGCGTCCACCTGGGGACAACCAACAGGAGGTCATCAGCATGGACCTGGAGATCACCATGGACCTGGAGATCACCATGGACCTGGACATCTTGGTCCCACCTGGCCCTAATGCCTGGGGTCCACCTGGAGCTTCATGGTGAGGACCTTCTCCACCACTTCAAGCTTCTGAGGTCCTCCTGGACCTCCTCAGGTTTTGATGACCTTCTCCACCTCTCCCAACCTTCTCCTGGCCTCCAAACCCTTTTAACCTCCAGACTTCTCCTGACCCCCCTCCCCCGAGGTCCTCTTGGACCTCCTCAAGGTCTTGAGAACTTTCTGAGGTCCTCCTGAACCTCCTCCAGATCTCAAGAACCTTTTCCACCTCCCCAGCTTTCTCCTGGCCTCCAACTCCTTTTAACCTCCAACCTTCTCCTGCCCACCTGAGGCCCTCTTGGACCTCCTCAGCCTTTCCAGGAGGTCCTCACCTGGGCCTTGAGGGCCAGGACCTGCTCGGCCAACTCATCCTTCTCCTCCCTGAGGAGCTTATGGATCTGGTTGGCCTTGATCCTCTCGGACATGAGCTTGAAGTTGGCGTCGTCCTTCTCCCGCAGCTGCTGCAGCAGCCTCAGGTTCTGCTCCTGCATGTCCTCGAAGGCCTGGCCGGTGACGTCCATCTCCGACAGCAGAGCCTCCTCCTCCTGCCAGCACCACCAGCAGGTCACCATGGGGACACCACCGTGGGGACACCACCGTGGGGACACCACCATGGGGACATCATCATGGGGACACCAGGAGTCATGGTCCACTAGCATGGAGCCAGCAGGAACCCAGCCTGGAGCCACCATGAACCCATTGTAGATCCATCATGGAGCCATCAGGAACCTATCATAGATCCAGCATGGAGCCAGCATGGATCCATCGTGACCCCATAGTACATCCAGCATGGAGCCAGCATGGAGCCAGCATGGAGCCAGCATGGAGCCATCGTGACCCCATAGTACATCCAGCATGGAGGCAGCACGGAGCCAGCCAAGAAGCCATCAGGGACCCTCCTGGAGCCACTGTGGCTCACCACGGAGCCATCAGGAGTCATGGTCCACCAGCACGGAGCCACCATGGAGCCCCCAGGGACCCTCCTACCCTCCTAGGCCCTGCTCCTTCCTCCCCTCACCCCACCCCTTCCTGTGTCCCCCAAGCCCCCTTCCTGTTCCCCCCACCCACTTCCTGTCCCGCTCCAACCCCTTCCTGTGTCCCCACCAATCCTTTCCTGCCTCCACCTTGCCCCTTCCTGCCTCCTCCCCACCCCCTCTTGGCCCTGCCCCTTCCTGTGTCCCCCAAACCCCTTGCTGTCCCCCCCAACCGCTTCCTGTGTCTGCTCCAATCCCTTCCTGCCTCCTGCCTGCCCCTTCCCGCCCGGCCCCGCCCGGCCCCGCCCGGCCCCGCCCGGCGCTCCCCTGCTTGGTGGCCGCCAGCTTGCGCTGCAGGTGCTCGATCTGCTCCTCGGCCTGGCGCAGCCTCCGCAGGGCCTCTTCGTCCGCCAGCTTCTTGCTCTCCCTCCTCTCCCTCTCCTCCAGCTCCCGCGCCCTGCACCGCAGCTCCTCCGCCTGCGGGGCCAGCCGGGGAGGTCAGCAGCAGGACAAGGGGCGAGGGGAAGGGGGGTCAGGAGGGATGGAGGAGGTCAGGAGGTCAGGGAGGAGGTTAGGAGGCAATGAAGGAGCCAAGGGAGGAAATTAAGACAGGATGGAGGAGGTCAGGGAGGAGGTCAACAGAGGGGAGAGCTCAGGGGGGAAAGGACAGCAAGGAGGAGGTCAGGGAGGTCAGAGGGTCAAGGAGGAGGTCACGGAAGATGTCAGGAGGTCACAGAAGAGGTTGGCAAGGAAGGCAGAAGAGCATGGAGGAGGTCATGGAGGGGGTCAGGAGGAGGTAGGAGGTTATGGAGGGATCAGGAGGTCATGGAGGAGTCAGAAGGAGACAGAGGGTTATGGAAGGATCAGGTCATGGAGGGGTCAGAAGAGGTCAGGAAGTCATGCAGGGATTACGTTTTGGAGGGATCAGGAGATCATGGAGGGATCAGGAGGTTATGGAGGGGTCAGGAGCTCATGAAGGGGTCATGAGGAGTCAAAAGTCAGAGGTCACCTCGGCCTTGCTCTTCCTCTCAGCAGCCATCAGCTGGACCTTGTCCCTCTGCTCCTTGGGGGCAGATTTGTACATATCCAGCAGCAGCTTCATCTCCCTCTGGCTCTCCTGAGCCTTCCTATTGGACAGCAGAGAGGACCCTCGTTAGCATCTCATTTGCATATGGCCCCCACCAGGGTCCAGAGGCACCAAAACAGCCCAAACATCCCAGGGAATGGCCCCAGAACAACCACCCCAGAGCCCTAACTGCCCCCCCCAGGACTCCCCTAAACCCCCAATTCCCTGCCCCCATTGCCCCCAGTAACCACCCCCAGGCCCCCTCCCAGAACCCAATCGCCCCCCAGGACCCCTCCACCCCCCAGCCTCAATCGCAGAACCCCCTCAGGATCCCTCCCACACCCCCCAGCCTCCCAATAACCCCACCAGAGCCCCCCCAAGTCCCTCCCCAGGACCCCTCCCACCCATCCCCCACCCCTCCCCGACCCCCCCTCCCCAGCTCCCCCCCCACTCCAGCCCCCTCCTCACTTGAGCTCAGCCCTGAGCTGCTTGAGCAGCTCTGAGTCCTTCTTCTTGGGCTCCTCCTGGGGGGGTCCTGCCCCTGCACCCCCCCTCCACCTCCCCCTCCCTTGGGCCTCTCCCGGGGGGGCCTCTCCCGCTCCCTGTCCCGCGATTGGCTGGGCCGGGGAGGGGGTGGGGTTGGGGGCGGCTCCTTCACCCGGGGGGGCGGAGCTTGGGCCGGGGCGGGGGTGAGGGGCGCCGGGGGCGGGGCGCTGGGGGCAGGGGGTGGGGCCCCAGCAGAGTCCTCTTCTTCCGTCGGGCGGCGCTGGGGAGGGGCTTCCGCAGTGGCCAATGAGGAGGGAGGAGCTTTGGGGTCGGGGGGGGTGGGGCCCGAGGGGGCTCCACTCTCTTCTTCCTTGATGGGGGTGGGGCCTGGGGCACTGCTGGCTGCGGGATTGGTCTCTTCTGGGGGTGGGGCGGAGGTGGCGGTGGCTGAGGAGCTGATTGGAGGAGGAGGAGGGGGTGGGGCGCTGGCAGTGGGGGGTGGAGCTCCACTGGCCTGGAGGCGGAGCTAAGGGGGAGGGAGGGAAAAAGGGAGGAGTCAGAGTCAGGGCAGCCAATGACAGTGCTGCTTTGAGAGCCTCTCCCCTCCCCCTGTCCCACCCCCCTCCAGGCCAGCTCTCCACCAATGGCAGTGCCCCACTGAGGCCACACCCCCTCAAGCACCACCCATCCCTCAACCAGTGGCATTGCCCCATTAAGGCCACACCCACTCAAGCCCCACCCCTGCTCCAACCACATCAAACCTCTCAGGCTCTGCCCTCTTAAGGTCCTCCCCCTTAAGCCCCACCCCCACTCCCCTTTCAACCTATGGCAGTGTCACTTTAAGGCCACACCCACCCAAAGCACCACCCCCAACTGGAAGTCCCCACCCTCCTCTCTCCCTTTAAGGGGCAATGCTGCCAGACTTTCATTGGCCAATGACTTGGGTGGCTGATGAAGCCCCGCCCCCAACCGGAAGTCCCTACCCCCTAAATCCCTTCAAGGGCCAACTCCGCCCCCTTCGCCCCTCCCAGAAGGGTGGCGCCTCCCCTTGCCTGCGGGGGTGGGGCCACGGGCAGCCCCGCCCCCCGGGGGCCCTGCCCACCTTGCTGATCTCCCCCTGCACCTCCCTGAGCTTCCTCTTGTAGCGCTGGACATCTCCCTTCAGCTGGTGGTTGTGGTTCTGCAGGCTGCTGATCAGGTGTCTCATCTCCCTGTTGATTGGCCCTGGGAGGGGGCAGGGGGCGGGGCCTGAGCCTTCCCTCCAATCAGCTTCACACACCCAACCTCTCTTCCCCCACTGCCCCAGCTGGGAAGGACTCTCAAGGGTGGATGGTGGTTGGGAAGCAGCTCAGGAGGAGGCTGGGGTGGGGTCCAGGAGGTCCAGGAGGAGCTTCTCAGAGCACCCAAGGGACCGTGAGAGGCCCAGGAAGAGCTGCCCAGAAGGCACTAGGCCCTGCCCATGCCCCAGGAGGTGCCCAGGAGACTGCTCAGGAGTTACTAGGCCCCACCCATGCCCCAGGAGCTTCCTGCCAACCTCCCATCTCCCCTCCACCCCTCACAACCTCTCAGGCCGGGGGGGGGAAGGGGATGCCCAAAGGGGGTGGGGTGATGCCCAGGGAGGGGGAGGGCATGCCCAGGGAGGTGCCCAGGGGCTCCCTCAGAACTTCCTAGGCCCCACCCATGCTCACAACCCCACAAGGAGGTCCCCCAAGCCCCACCCATGCCCCAGGGGGGGATGCCCAGGGGATGAGGTGCCAAGGTGGGGGAGGGGATGCCCAGGAAGGGGGGGATGTGCCCAGGGGGTGCCCAGGAGGTGTCCAGGAGCTCCCTCCCAACTTCCCACCTCCTCTCCACACCCTCAACCCCCCCAGCAGGTGCCCCAGGCCCCACCCACATCCCGGGGGTGGGGAAGGAAGGAAGGATGCCCAGGGGGGTGGGAGGTGCCCAGGGCGTGCCCAGGAGCTCCCTCAGAAGTTGCCAGGCCCCACCCACACCCCAGGGGTGGCAGGAAGGACATCCAGGGGGGAAGGGAGATGCCCAGGGAGGGGGAGCCCAGGGAGGTGCCCCCCTGCCCACCTGCCTGCTCGTTGGCCGCCAGGTTCTGCTCGAACTCGATGCGCAGCATCTCGTACTCCTTCCTCACCTGCGCCAAGGTGTCCTCCAGCTGGA
Source organism: Colaptes auratus (assembly GCA_015227895.2). NCBI lineage: Eukaryota > Metazoa > Chordata > Aves > Piciformes > Picidae > Colaptes > Colaptes auratus. The sequence continues at coordinate 22,570,356 of CM026893.1, read as the reverse complement.
TCACCTCCGTCCGCAGCCGCTTCTGCACGCCCAGCTCGTCGCTCTGCGGGGGCAGGGAGGCCCTCAGGGGGCAGCAGGGGGGGCAGGGGGCAGCAAGAAGCAGTAGGGAGCAGGACAGAGAAAGAGAGGGCAGTAAGGGCAGGAGAGGGCAGGACGGAGCAGTATGAGGCAGGAGGGGCAGGAGGGGCAGGAGGCAGCAGTATGAGGCAGGAGGGGCAGGAGGAGGGAGCAGTATGAGGCAGGAGGGGGCAGGAGGCAGCAGTATGAGGCAGGAGGGGGCAGGAGGCAGCAGTATGAGGCAGGAGGGGCAGGAGGCAGCAGTATGAGGCAGGAGGGGGCAGGAGGCAGCAGTATGAGGCAGGAGGGGGCAGGAGGGGGCAGGAGGCAGCAGTATGAGGCAGGAGGGGGCAGCAGAGAGCTGCAGGGAGCAGCAGAGAGCACAGGGAAGAGGAGGAGGTGGAGAAGATGGAGGCCATGGACCTCCAGGATGCCCTTGAAGACCCCCAGGCCACCTTGGTTGACCAAGAGTTGGCCACCAGGACCTCCAGCACCTTCACCACAACCTCCAGCATCTCCACCGTGACCTTAGGGACCCTCAAATCCACCTTGGTTGACCTCCACAATGAGCTCCAGCACCTCCACAGAGAGCTCCAGCACCTCCCCCTGGACTTGCAGCTCCTCCCCCAGCCCCCCAGGGGCTGCTCTGACCTCCATGTGCTCGATGTGCCGCAGGTGGCTGTTCTTGGTGGCCAGCAGGAGGCCTCTGGCCTCGTCCAGCTGGGTCTTGACCTGGAGGCTCTCGTGGTAGAGCAGTGAGAACTGGGACTGCAGCACCTTGTACTCCAGGGTCTCCTTCACTGCCTCCTCAGGCAGGGACCTCAGGGCCACCTGCAGAGGACACCCCCCCCAGCAGGGTGGGCCTCAGCCACCCTGGCGGCATCACCACCGCCTTGAACCACCCAGAAGGGCCTCTGGTGCTCTCCCCACCCCCTGCTGGTGGCCACCAGCAGCTCCAGGAGGGTCTTGAGGAGCTTCAAGGGATGCTTGGTTGACCACCAGGACCTCCAGAACCTCCACCATGGCCTCCAGGACCTCCACCATGAGCTCCAAGACTTCCACTATGACCTTCAAGGCCTCCATCTGCTTCCCAGTGCCCTCCAGTGCCCCCCAGCACCCTCCCAGCGCCCCCCAGTGGCACCTTGAGGCCCTGGTGCCTCCTCACTGCCTGCTGGAGCTCCTGCTGCAGCTTCTCCAGCTCTGCCATGCGGCTGTTGGCCAACTCCTGGTTGCTCTCCAGCTCCGCGTTCAGCATCTCAAACTGGGGGGGAGGGCAGAGGGCTGGCACCCCCTGGGCACCCCCTGGGCCTCCCAGGACCACCCAAGGCCACCTCAGATGGCTTCAAGCCCACCCAGATAGGACCAAGGCCACCAAGGAGGCTCCACAGGCTCCCCAGGTGCCACCAAATCCCCTTCAGATGCCACCAAACCCTCCCCAGTGCCACCAAGGCCCACCCCAGGCCACCTCAGGTGGCTTCAACCCCACCCAGGTGGACCCAAACCCTCCCAATGTGGCTCCAGACCCTCCCCAGATGCCACCAAGGCCACCAAGGAGGCTCCAAAGGCTCCCCCGGTGCCACCAAACCCTCCCCATCAAGGACCACCCAGAGCTACCTCAGGTGGCTTCAACCCCATCCAGATGGGTCCAAGGCCACCAAGGTGACTCCAAAGGTTCACAAGTCGGCCCCAGACCCTCCCCAGCAGCCACCAAAGCCACCCAGATGTCCCCAAGCCCCTCCCCCCCCCAGGTCCCCCTCAGTACCTTCTGCATGCTGAGAGTGATTTGTCCTCCCTGGAAGCCTCCGGAGCTGCCGGAGCCGTAGGAGCCTGAGGTCAGCTGGGGACACAAAGGGCACCTTGGGGACACCCTGGGGACACCCCAGGGCCCTTGGGGACACCCTGGGGCCTTGGGGACACCTTGGGGACAGCTTGGGGACAGGCTGGGAACACCCCAGGGGCCTTGGGGACAGCTTGGGGACACCTTGAGGACACTTCAGGGATATCTGGGACAGCCTGGGGACAGCCCAGGGCCCTTCGGGACCTCCTAGGGCCCTCAGCCCTGGCACCCCCCAGAGCTGCTGCCCCCTGTCCCTGGCACCCCCAGGGGGCAGTGCCCACCCCAGGGGCAGTGCCCACCCCAGGGGCGGTGCCCACCTGCTCGAGGGCCTCAGCCAGCAGCCTGTCCAGGCGCCCCTCGCGCTTGCGCCGCTTGGCACTGTCCCACTGCAGCCCCTCCAGCGTGGTGCCCATCTCCAGCACCTTCGTCTCCGCCGTGCCGGCCTTGTCCTGCAGCTCCGCCAGCTGCCGGCGGGCACCGGCGTCAGGGAGGGCACCGGGGGGAGCGGGGGGGAGGGAGGGCACCCGGGGGCAGCGGGGGGGAGGGAGGGCAGGCGGGGGCAGCAGGGGGGGGAGGGAGGGCACCAGGGGGCAGCGGGGGGGAGGGAGGGCAGGCGGGGGGAGGGAGGGCAGGCGGGGGCAGCGGGGGGCACTGGGGCCGGGGAAGCCCCGCCCAGGGGCCGGCAGTACCTCCAGCGACACCCTGTGGTGCTTCTCCTGTAACTGCAGGGTGAGGTCCTGCAGCCTGCGGTGCTCCCTCAGCAGCTCTCTCAGCAGGGCCCTGCCAGGCTCCCCCAGCTCGCCTGGGGGGGGCAGGGAGCTCACCGGCAGGGCCCGGCAGCGCCCCCCACGGCTCCCCGCCCCCCCCAGCCCCTCCCAGTCACTCACCGGCGGCCACCAGGGTGGCTCCCAGCTGGTGCGCCCGCCGGTGAGCCCCCGCCAGCCCCTCCACCAGCTTGGCCACGGCCAGGGGGGCAAAGCTCAGGCTGGTGCAGCCTGCGCCCCCGCCCCGGCTCAGCGTGGCCACGAAGGAGGCCACGGCCGGGCCCCCGGCAGGGCAAACCGGCAGGGCGGCGGCGGGGGGGCCCAGGGCGGGCCCCGGCCACGGCTCTGCGGGGAGGGAAAGGGTCAAGAGGGCGACCAGGGGGACCAGGATGGCTCCCAGTGCTCCCAGGATGGCTCCCAGTGCCCTCCCAGTGCTCCCAGTGCCCTCCCAGTGCTCCCAGGATGGCTCCCAGTGCCCTCCCAGTGCTCCCAGTGCCCTCCCAGGGTGACCAGGACGGCTCCCAGTGCCCTCCCAGTGCTCCCAGTATGGCTCCCAGTGCCCTCCCAGTGCTCCCAGGACGGCTCCCAGTGCCCTCCCAGTGCTCCCAGTGCCCTCCCAGGGTGACCAGGATGGCTCCCAGTGCCCTCCCAGTGCTCCCAGTGCCCTCCCAGTGCTCCCAGTATGGCTCCCAGTGCCCTCCCAGTATGGCTCCCAGTGCCCTCCCAGGGTGACCAGGATGGCTCCCAGTGCCCTCCCAGTGCTCCCAGTGCCCTCCCAGTGCTCCCAGGGTGACCAGGACGGCTCCCAATGCCCTCCCAGTGCTCTCCCAGTGCTCCCCAGGTGACCAGGACGGCTCCCAATGCCCTCCATGCTATCCCAGTGCTCCCAGGGTGACCAGGACGGCTCCCAGTGCCCTCCCAGTGCCCTCCCAGTGCTCCCAGGGTGACCAGTATGGCTCCCAGTCCCCTCCCAGTATGGCTCCCAGTATGGCTCCCAGTTCCCTCCCAGTGCTCCAGTATGGCTCCCAGTGCCCTCCCAGTGTTCCCAGTCTGGCTCCCAGTTCCCCCTTGCCTCCCCCCCATCACTCACCCCTCCTCTCCTGCCCCTCTCCTTCCCCAGGGGGGTTTGGGGGGGGCTGGGTTGGGGTCGGGGGGGCTTGGGGCCCACCCCCCACTTCCGGTCGAGGTTCTGGCGGGGGGTCCCCGGCGGGGGGGGCCGGGGGGGCTCCCCCCTCCCCTTCATAGTGGCGCAGCAGGGCCTGGAGCTCAGCATCCAGCTGGGGAGAGGCAGGAACGGGGGGGGTCAGGGGGGGCCCTGGTGGTCCCCAAGGCCACTTTTGGGGTCCTCAAGGGCATTTCTGGGGTCCCCAAGGGTCCCTCAGAGGTGCCCAGAAGGTCCCCAGGGCTGCCCTAAGGGTGCCCAGAGACCCCCAGGGGTTCCTGAGGGGTGCCCAGGGGTCACTGAGAGGTGCCCGGGGGCCCTCAGAGGTGCCCAGGGGCTACTGAGGGGTCCCCAGGGTTGCCCAGGGGGTCCCCAGAGGTCCCCAGGGGCTCCTGAGGGGTCCCTAGGGTCACTCAGAGGTGCCCAGGAGTCACTCAGGAGCCCCCAGGGGCTCCCGAGGGTTCCCCAGGCTTGCCCAGGGGGTCCCCAGGAGTTACTGAGGGGTGCCCAGGGCTGCCCAGGGGGTGCACAGGGGCTCCTGAGGGGTACCCAAAGATGCCCAGGGGTTAATCAGTGGCCTGCAGGGGCTCCTGAAGGGTCCCCAGGGGGTTCTGAGGGGTGCCCAGGGGTTACCCAGGGGTACCCAGAGCTGCCCAGGGGCTCCTGAGGGGTGCCCAGGAGGTGCCCATGGGTTGCTGAGGGGTGCCCAGAGCCGCCCGGGGGCTGCCGGGGGGCCGCACCCGCGCACAGGAGCTGTTGACCAGCAGCAGGGTGGCGTCGTCGGTGGCCTGCCGCTTCTCCAGCTTCTCGATGCGCTCCCGCAGCTCGTCCTCCACCGCCTGCCGCTGCTCCAGCCGCTCCGCCAGCTTCTTGTTCTTGAACTGCAGCACCTTCAGGTCCATCTCCTCCTGCGGGGGGCGACACCGGCTCACCCGCC
>CM026893.1:22539522-22565099 GCA_015227895.2 Colaptes auratus | reverse complement strand
AGAGAGGAGGGGGGCAAAAGGCGGGGGGGGCGAGGGCAAAAGGGGGATCCGACGGGGTTTGGAGGGGAGGGGGAACACAAAACGGGGTGGGGGAAGAACGAGGTTGAAAGCTGGGGGGGGAGGGGATGGGTGTTAAGTGTGGGTAAATAGGAAACTCGTTTGGGGATCCCCCGCTCAGGCAGGAGCTAATCCTGGTAGCCCCCAAAGGCGGAAGAGCAGAGGAGTGATCGTGGCGGTGGGGGGGGGGAAGGCGAGGAGGTGGCGGGGGGGGGGGGCGAGGAGACTAAAAATAAGGGCTTCGGAGGAGGATAAATAGAAACTTTCTTGGGGTCCCCCCAGTGTCAAGCTCATCCTGGTAGCCCCCCAGGGGCCGCATGTTCCCCCCCCGCCCGTGGGACCTCCTCCTCCGCCCCCTGCTCGGCCGCAGCATTCCCCCGGGCCGGAGCTTCCCCTCCCCCCCCGCCGCCATTTTGTGTGGCTGCCGCCGCCGCCGCCCCAAGCCCACTCCCCACCGGGCCGGGACCCCCGCGGGGCGCGCCGAGAGGAGGACCCCAGGCATGCGGGGGGGGTGCCCAGAGCCGCGCGTTGCCTCGGCAGATTTCCCGCGCAAGCGGAAGCGGAGCCGCTGGAACCAGGACTCGCTGGAGCAGAAGACGGTGATCCCCGGGATGCCGACGGTGATCCCGCCCGGGCTGACCCGCGAGCAGGAGCGCGCCTACATCGGTAACGCGGCGCGGCGGCGAGCGGCGGCGGGGCCGCGGCGGGAGGGCTGAGCAGGGCTCACGGCGGGGAGGGAGGAAGGGGGAAGGGAGTTGAAGGCTGAATGAGGAGCCCGAGGGAGGCGATGGAGCTGCAGGGGGAAGCGTGGTGCAGCCTGAGCGAGGAGCGGGCGGAGGTCAGCAGCGCTCCGCAGCGGGGTGGCGCGGAGCTCTGCCTGGAGGCGGCCTGGCTGAGGGCTGTACACCAAAATCACCTTCCTGAGGGGAAGTGTGGGAATCCTGCGTTCAAACGTGGGGCTTGACGTGGGAGAAACGTTAAGCCCAGGCTGGATGAGGCTCTGGCCAGCCTGACCTAGTGTGAGGTGTGCCCGCCCATGGCAGGGAGTTGGAACTAGATGATCCTTGTGGTCCCTTCCAACTCTGGCTGATACTATGATCACAACGTGGGGCTGGAGGGAGTCCGACCTGAAAGTGACCTTCCCGAGGGAGCAACGTGGAAATCCTGCAACAAAACCCGGGGGGTGCAGGGGGAGAGTGTTAGGAGCCCTACGAGGGTTTGAGGAGTAACGGCAGGGTTCTGCCTAAAAACGACTGTGGAGGAAAGAAACGGCAGAGCTCTACATTAAAGCGATGAAATGTCAGAGAGGTGTGTGTCCGAAAGTGCAGTTCCTGGGTAAGAAACAAGCACTTCGGAAGGGTGACATGGATTTGCCTCTCCACAATTTCCTCTTTTGGGGCCAACAATGGCACTTGCTGCCAGCAGTCTTAGTTTCTGAGGTCATAACGTTTTGATTTCTGGGGTGATGATAACAACAACCACCAGCCCCGTCTGTGGGTTCTGCTGTGTGGGTCTGTGGGAACGATTCCCTTCTTTCACCTGGGCGAGTTCATTCCTGAGGATGATGCGTTTTTCAGAGGGGGTCCTGCCTGCTTTTAAGGCAGCAGTGGTTGAAGTGGGGCGATGCTCGGCGTTTTGGTGACACTGTTAAGTATTTTAGTGCCCACCATGGGCGTGTTTTGTGACAACGTTTGGTATTTCCACGGCAATAACTGGTGTATTGGTGTCGATGTTTGCTGTTTCCATGACCAATTGGTATTGTTGTGCCAGCCTTTGGTATTTTCATGCTGGTAATCGGTGGGTTTGTGACTCTCTGGTGTTTCCACGACAAGATTTGCTAGTTTTGGTGACAGCATTTGCTATTCTCATGACAATGTTTGGTGCTGTGCTGGCCATAACTGGTACTTTGATGGTAACGATTAATGTTTTGCTAACCACAAGGTGTTTCCAGGTAATCATCTCCTGATTAATTTCTCCTTTTTTTCGTGTGTGTTTTTCCATAACAAATTTATTGCTTTGAGTGCTGATCTTTGCTTTTGTGGTGTTCACCTCAAGCTTTCCCCACATTCCCAACCAGAGTTCTGGTGATAATTCACTCAACAGTCGTTAAAACGGTTGATTTTTAGGGTGATAATCAACGGCTTTGGGGACAATATTTGTGTGTTTCCACGCTGATAAACTCGACTGAAGGTAGCAATAATCTGTTCTTTGTAATAACCACTCGATGATTTTCATCACCACGTCAGGTTTTAGGGTAATAATCTCTGTTTTGGGTAACAGCACCACGATTTTGAGGCAATGATGTTTGGTTTTGAGGTGACAAGGTCTCCTAGATTTGTGCTCCTGTTCACCATAATGCCTTGAGTTTGGGCAGCAATGCTCATTTGTAGCAACGATGTTTTACTTTCCTTTATAATAACGCTTAATTTTAAGGCTGAAAATGGCTCTTTTTGGTGGCAGTTCTTGCTGGTCGTTACTGGTTTTGTGCTCATTGTGACGATTTTTGTGCTCTTCACGGCGTTTTTTTTGTACTGACCTCTTGCTTCAGGGGCACAATGGCCACTTGGGGGTCAGAGCAGTTCTTTGGCCTTCACCGATCACAGCTGCCTGGAGGGGTTGTTTTTACTAGGAATAATTGGAGGGGGGGCTGTGGTAATGACTGACTTTGGCGATGACAAGCCCTGTCTTGGGGTGATGTGTCTGATTTTGGTGATGATAACCCCCTTTTGTGGTCATAACTTTTGCTTTTAGGGAAATGCCTATTTTTGGTGTTGGCACCTCAGGCTTTTCAGAGCAATGCCTGGTTTTGGGGTGGCAATGCCTCGTGTTGGTGAAATAACCTTTGCACTTTGTTGCCAATAACAATGCTCATCATGTGTGGTGATCACGTTGGGGTTGAGGCTGATCACGCCTTGTGTTGGTGAAATGCTATCAATTCCTTGATGAAGTAGCACGAATTTAGCAGTCCTGAGGCCTGGTTCTGGGGGGATCATGTGTTTTGTTGGTGAAATAACCTGACTTTTTCATGGCTAATAATGCTTGTTGATGGCAGCACCATGCCTGGGTTTTATGACAAGGCCTGGGTTTAGGGTCAATCGTCTGGTTTTGGTGCTGAAATGCATCTGATGGGCAAAATGACCTGGTTTTGTTGCTGGTAATACCTGTTGTTAGCACAATAATGCCTGTTCTGGGGGTTACAATGCATTTTATTGTCAAAATAACCTGATTTTTATTGCTGATAATGCTTTTGGGTAGCACAACGATCTCTTATTTTGAAGTAATAATGCATTTTATTGACAAAATAACCTGATTTTTATTGCTGATAATGCTATTTGTAGCACAATGGTATCTTGGTTTAAAGTAATAATGCATTTCATTGACAAAATAACCTAATTTTTATTGCTGGTAATGCTTTTGGGTAGCACAATGATGCTGGTTTTGGGGTTACAATGCTTGTTTTTTGGGGTAATAATGCATTTTATTGGTAAAATAACCTGATTTTTATTGCTGATAATGGTTTTGGGTAGCACAATGATATCTTGTTTTAAAGTAATAATGCATTTCATTGACAAAATAACCTGATTTTTATTGCTGGTAATGCTTTTGGGTAGCACAATGATGCTGGTTTTGGGGTTACAATGATCGGTTTTTGGGGTGATCATGCATTTCATTGGCAAAATGACCTGATTTTTATTGCTGGTAATGCTTTTGGGTAGCACAATGGCATCTTGTTTTAAAGTAATAAGGCATTTTATTGGCAAAATGACCTGATTTTATCGCTGGCAGCGCCCGGTTTTCGGGCGGCGATGCAATTTATTGGCAGAGCGCCTTAATCCGCTGCCAACGCTGCTGCTTGGTGGCATCGCAACCACTTGTTTTAGGGCAGTAATGCCTCGATTCCCCTGCGGGCGGCGCTGTTCGCAGCACGGCCGAGCCTGGTGCGGGGCGCTGGTGTCTGTTGTTGTGCTCAGGGCGGCAGTGCCTGCCTGTGGCACCGCTCCCTGCTCGCTCTGCCTGCCAGGGGCTGCTGCCGGGGGTGCTCCCGGGCGGCAGCAGCCTCTGTCTGTCGGTAACGAGCAGGTGCATTTTTTCTAACTTTTGTTTTTTTCTGGGTTAGGAAATGTGTTGTTTTGGCCAGAATGTCCTTTTTTTGGTAACTGTGTCTTTTCTCCCACCCTTTTTTCTGTCCTAACCGGGTTTCTTCCAGTGCAACTGCAGATCGAAGACCTGACTCGCAAACTGCGCACGGGAGACCTGGGCATCCCCCCTAACCCTGAGGACAGGTCGGGACCCTTCCCCTGACTGTACCCCCCGCCCCCCCTTTTGGGGCGCTTCCTCCCGTTTGGACCCTTCTGGGCGTTCTTTAGGCTCCTTCCCGCTCGCCGGCGGGGCCGGCCGGGCCGGGCCTGGCTACCTCCTTCCCGCCCGGCCCACTTCCGGCCCGGCCTGGCCCACTTCCGGCCCGGGCGCCTCCTGCCTGCCCGCACCGGACTGCTTCCGGCCCGGCCTGGCCCTCTCCTTGCTGCCCGGTCCCCTTCTGGTCCAGCCTGGCCTGCGCCCGGCCCGGCTGCCTCCTTTCTGCCCGGCCTGGCCCCGTTCTGCCCTCTTCTGCCGCCGCCCCGGGGCAGGGGGGCTGGGGGGATTAAGCCGTTACCAACCCCCAGAGGCTTAACGAGCTGTGGGAGCTTGAGGCAGGCAGGCGCTGGGCAGGGCGGGGCTCGGCCTGCCAGTCCCCTCCTGGGGTGGGGAAAACGAGGCCCAGCTTGGGGCTTATCTCCCCAGGCCTGTGCCTGGGCTCCTGCCAGTGCATTCCAGCCCTGCTTTCCTCTCATTTCCCCTCAGGTTGGTTAAATTCGGGGGGGGGGGGGGGCAGCGATTTCCTGCCTTCTGAGGGGGAAAGGCAGCAAGCCTGAGGCTTTTTTCCCCAGCACCCACCGGCTCCTGGTGTTTGCTTTCACTTCCTCTCCGTTTGGCTGTGGGAGGCGACTTCCACCACGTGCCAGGAGGGAAAAACACCGAAGCTGGGGCTTTTCTCCCCAGCCCCCCATGAGGGGATCCCACCAGTGCTGCTCATCCCTCATTTTCCCTCAGTTGGGTTCCACGTGGTGGTGGAAAGCCAACTCCTGCCCTTCCCTCTGAGCAGAGGAGGACCCAATTTGGGCCTTTTCTTCCCAGTGTCAGTCTGCTCCCGTTTTCCCTTCATTTCCCCTCGGCTTGGTTACACTTGGTGGTGGGAGGATGTTTTTCACCATTTTCTGTGAGAAGCAAACCACCCAATCTGGGAATTTTTTTTCCTCGTTTTGCTTTAACTTGGTGGCAGGAGGCCAGCCCCTGCCCTTCCCTCCGAGGGGAGCAGCACCACATCCGGGCCTTCCCCACCCCTCCCCCCCCAATCCTTGGGTTCAATCTCACGGCAGGAAGCCTCTCCCCCCATATAAATCCCCCCAGCCCCCTCCCCATTTTCACTCCCAGGCGGCAGAAAGGGGCAGAACTCTTGGGGGAGGGGGTGGAGGAGGGGGAGGCTCTGGGGAGGGGGTGGGACGATCTTGGGGTGCCTGTGTTTTATGTGTGTGGGGGAGGGTCCCTCACCCCCTCACGACTTTTGGCTCCTTTCACCAGCAGCCAAAACCAGGGGGCGTGGGGGTCGAGCCCGGGGCGGGGGTCAGCCAGCAGCTTAACCACCACTCCCCCTCCCCTTTTCCCCAGGGGGTTTTGGGGGCTGGGGGGGCGGGGGGAGGGGAGGAACCGCAGGCAACTGAGCAATAACCCTGAACCTTGCTCCTCCTCAGCAGCCCAGAGCGCATCGTTAACGACCTTGGGGGCGTCGTTGGTATTAATTAACAGCTAATTAACCGAGCGGCGATCATTAGCCTGACCTTTCCTTTCCGCGTGTCGACAGTTCCCTTTAGGGCCGCGCGAAGGACGGAGCCAGAACCAAAACAAACCAAAAAAAAACCAAAGCCACACCAAAACAAAAAAGCCAACCCAAAGCCCAGCCCAGTTCCTCTTCTCCACCCCGGAGGCGGGGCCGGGGCTCCGGTCGCCTCGCCGCTGTCTGGACAGTGTTTTTTTTTTTTTTGTTTAGTTTTTAGTTGGTTTTTAATTAACTTTTTTTTTTCCGTTGTTTTTGGACTTTAATCTTTTCCCTTCTTGCAGCCTCAGCCTTTAAAAACCCAACCAGAGCCAAAAACCTAGCCTAAAAAAAAAAACAGCCAACCAACCAACCAAAACTGCCACAAATTGATCGTTTTGGGGGAAGGGGAGGAGGGGGTCCAGAGGCTTGGAGGGAACCGGGAGGGGCATTTTTTTTAACCGTAATTCTGATTTTTATCCTTAATCCTGATGATGATTTTTGGGTGTTTTTTTTTTTTTTTCCGGTCTCATCCCTGAGCTCGGCTCTGCTAAACCAACTCTTCCCTCCTTAGCTTTGCCTGCCCCCAAAAAACCGGCTGTGTGTGGTCCCATTCCCCCCCCCCCAATCCCGTGTGTCCCCACCCCCCCATCAGAAAAAGGCAACTTTTCGCCTCCTAAAAGCGGCAGAAATGGGCAAAGAGAGGCTTCAAAGGCGAAAGCTCAGGGAGAGAGAAGAAGAAGAACACAGACAGGGAGGGGAAAGCAAAAAAGCCAAACCCTGAAAGAGAAAAGGGCCAAGAGGAGCCCAAGAGGCTGGTTGGGGGGCAGGGGGGAGGCTTTTCTGGGGGCTAATCGATGCCCCCCTAAATTAACACCCCCCCCTTTAGGGGGGCACCGGTGGGGGGCAGCCCTTCCTGTAGCCAGAGCTGAGATCCTGGGGGGAGGCTTGCAGCGAGCGGTGACACCGGAGCGGGGTGCAGATAAGGCTGGAAGCAGGGGGGCTGTGGGGACTGCAGCCCTCCCCAGGAGCTTGGGGAGGTGTGAGGGGTTTCGGGTGACCCCCAGGTGTGCCCCCCCAGGTCCCCCTCGCCGGAGCCCATCTACAACAGCGAGGGCAAGCGGCTGAACACGCGCGAGTTCCGCACGCGCAAGAAGCTGGAGGAGGAGCGCCACACGCTCATCACCGAGATGGTTGCCCTCAACCCCGACTTCAAGCCCCCCGCCGACTACAAGTGAGGGGGGCAGCCCTTCCTGGGGGTCCTTTCAGCCCCTCCTGGGGGCAGTTCGGTCCTTTTCGGGGCCACCCCCGGGGCCCTTGCTCTGCTGTTCGTAACCGGTTGCTCTTTGCTGCCCCCTGCAGGCCGCCGGCGACGCGGGTGAGCGACAAGGTGATGATCCCCCAGGACGAGTACCCCGAGATCAACTTCGTGGGGCTGCTCATTGGGCCCAGGTGGGTGCCCAGAGAGCTGCTGCCGGGGCTGGGGGCTTCAGGAGCTGCCACTTCCTCTCCCCTGCAGTGTCCACAGGCCCCTCCACATCGCTGTCAGAACCCCTGCAGTGGCCGCAGTTCCCTAGGGAACCCCAGAGTGCCCCAGACCCCCTCCCCCCCCCTCAGCAGTTACCCCCAACTTCTACCTGGGATTGCCACAATATCAGCCCAAGACCCTTCTGAGATCCCCCCCAAGTCACCCCAAACCTCTTGAACCCCACCAACCCCCCTGAAATACTCCCAAGAGCGGCACCATGGGGTGGTGCCCCCCCCAGTTGAGATGGGTGCCCCCCCCAGTTGAGATGGGTGCCCCCCCCAGTTGAGATGGGTGCCCCCCCCAGTTGAGATGGGTGCCCCTTTTTCCTCTCCATGGGGTGTGCCCCCCCATCTCCCCCTAAACGTTTTTGGGGGGTGCTTCTTTGCTGCTGCCAAGCTGCGGGCACAGGCAGGGAGCCACCTTCCCCCCCGCCACCCCTGGGGCTCCGTCGCGGGCAGCGCGGCGGCAGGCCAGTGCTGCGCACCCCGAGGTGAGCTGGGGGCCCCTTGTGTGTGCCCCGCAGGGGGAACACGCTGAAGAACATCGAGAAGGAGTGCAACGCCAAGATCATGATCCGGGGCAAGGGCTCGGTGAAGGAGGGCAAGGTCGGCCGCAAGGACGGGCAGATGCTGCCCGGCGAGGACGAGCCCCTGCACGCCCTGGTCACCGCCAACACCATGGAGAACGTCAAGAAAGCTGTGGAGCAGGTAGCTAGCCTGTTCCTGAGGCCTTGGTGGGGGGCACCTCGCTGCTCCCCACCTCTGACCCTCATTGCCCACCCCCCAAAACCAGATCAGGAACATCCTGAAGCAAGGCATCGAGACCCCCGAGGACCAGAACGACCTCCGCAAGATGCAGCTGCGGGAGCTGGCTCGGCTCAACGGCACGCTGAGGGAGGATGACAACCGGTATGGGGACCCCAAAACCAGCTCTTTGCACCCGCAGAAGAGCCCCCCCCAGGCCCTTAAATAACCCCAGACTGCTGTGGCAGGATCCTGCGGCCCTGGCAGAGCACTGAGACTCGCAGCATCACCAACACCACCGTCTGCACCAAGTGTGGTGGCGCAGGGCACATCGCCTCCGACTGCAAGTTTGCCAGGTACCCCCCCGGCCCCCTCCAAAAACGCCCTCAGACCCCCTGCAATGGCCACAGCCCCCCAAGGAGCCCCAAATTGCCTCAAACCCCAGTACCAGCCCAAAACCCCTAAGTGCTCCCGAAAACCTCCTGAGATCCCCCCCAGTCATCCCCAAACTTCCTGAGAGCCCCAAGCCTCCCCCATACCCAGGAGGGAGCCCCCACATGTGATTCCTTCCCCCTCTGACCAACTTGGGGGTCCCCAAACTTGCTCTTGTTCCTCAAAAACGTCCCCATACCCCCCTGAAAAATTCCATTACCCCTCCAAGAGTCCCCAACCCCCCCCAAATGCCCCCAGGCCCTCCCCAACTCCTCGTTTGCCCCCCCATCCTCCCAGCCTCCTAAAGCTGCTCTTTGTGCTCCGGAAACGTCCCCATACCTCCCTTAAAACACCCCCACGTGGCCCCCAGAACATCTCCAGCTTCCCTTAGACACCCCAGCACCCCCACCAACCCCCCCCGCTGTGCCCCCCAGGCCAGGCGACCCGCAGTCGGCGCAGGACAAGGCTCGCATGGACAAGGAGTACCTGTCGCTGATGGCGGAGCTGGGGGAGGCGCCGGTGTCGCTCAGCTCCAACGCCGCCCACACCAACAGCCCCCTCTCCAGCAGCCACCGCGCCGCCTCCCAGCCCTCCAGCCAGCCCCCTCCGGTGAGTCCTCCCCTCCCCCAAGCCCCCCAGACCCCTCCCCCGGAGCCGGAGCGGCCCCTAACCAACCCTCTGTGTCCCTCCCCGCTGCCGCAGAGCCGCCCGCCCTGGATGAACTCCAGCCCTGCCGAGAACAGACCCTACCACGGCCTGCATGGAGGAGGGGGGCCCGGGGGACCCCCCCACGGCTTCCCCCACCCTATGGGGGGTCTGGGGGGGGGCCACGGTGGAGGTGGGGGCGCCGGTGGGGGGGCCGGTGCTGGGGGGGGCATCACCCCCTGCAGCATAACCCCAACGGGCCCCCCCCGCCCTGGCTGCAGCCTCACCACCACCATCACCCCGGGATGGGGCAGGGGCCCCCCCATCCTGCACACCCTGCACCCCACCACATGGGTAAGGGCCCCGGGGCAGGGGGGGCTGTGAAAATAGGGGGGGGTGGGGTGGAAATGAGGATTCCCCCCCCGCAAAACCTTACCACATGGGTGAGGGCCCCAGGCAGGATGAAAATGGGGGGCTGGGAGTAGGGAGGAAATGGAGCACCCCCAAACCAACCTCATGGATAAAGGCCTGGGGGGCATGGAGGAAGGGAGGGAGAAGGCTTGAGGGGAGAAGGGGGCAAAATGGGGGGGGCTGGGATGGAAAGGGGGGGCTTAGGGGAGGAAATGGGTGAGGGGAAGGTAGGGGGGAGAAGAGGGGGGGCTGGGGAATATGAGGGGGTGGGGGGAAAGCCAGGGAATTTATGGGGAGGGATTTGGGATGCTGGGGTATAAAACTCTGCTGAGGGGGGAGGGAGTGCAAAGAGGATTTGGGGGTGCAAGGGAGAATTTCGGGGTGACAAGAGGCAAGGTGGAGTTGGGGGCGGGGTCTGGGGGTGTGTTTGGGGGTCTCCCCCCCCCCCCTAAGGCCAGGTCTCTCATTCCCTCAAGATCAGTACCTGGGAAATGCGCCGGTGGGCTCTGGGGTCTATCGGCTGCACCAGGGAAAAGGTGGGGACCCCCCTGAGACCCGCTGCACCTCCCCGACCACCCCTGAGCCCCCCCCGCACCTCCCCGACCACCCCCCCCGCACCTCCCTGACCCCCCCCGCACCTCCCTGAGCAGCCCTGAGCCCCCCCTGCACCTCCCTGAGCCCCCCCTGCACCTCCCTGAGCCCCCCCTGCACCTCCCGACCACCCCCCCGCACTTCCCTGAGCCCCCCCGACCACCCCCCCGCACTTCCCTGAGCCCCCCCGGCCCCCTCCCGCACCTCCCCGGCCCCCTCCCGCACCTCCCGGCCCCCTCCCGCACCTCCCCGGCCCCCCCCCCCCCAGAACCTCCCTGAGCCCCCCTGCACCTCCTTGAGCCCCCCTGACCCCCCCGCACCTCCCCAACCCCCCCCGTGCACCTCCCTGTGCCCCCCCGACCCCCTCCTGCACCCCCCTGACCCCCCAGCCCCCCACTGCGCCCCAAAGTCTCTCAACCCCTCTTCCTGCCCCCCCCAATTCTGCCCCCCCCAATTCTGCCCCCCCCAATTCTGCTCCCCTCAATTCTGCTCCCCTCAATGCCTTTTCTCCCCCCTCCCCAGGTATGATGCCCCCCCCGCTGGGTATGCTGCCTCCGCCGCCCCCCCCGCCCGGTGGGCAGCCGCCCCCCCCCTCCGGCCCCCTGCCCCCATGGCAGCAGCAGCCCCCACCGCCCCCCAGCAGCAGCAGCACCCCCTTGCCATGGCAGCAAAGTGAGTCGGGGGGGAGGCAGGTTGGGGGGTTGGGGCAGTGGGGGGGGGGGTCAGGGGTGATTATACCCTAGGGGGAGGGGATCTGGGACCCCCTTGTGCTTGAGAGGGGGTGGTCCCTCCTGATGAAAGCTGTCCCCCTTGATTAATGCTCCCCCCCTGAATTAACACCCCTCCTCCCCCCTCTCAACTAACACCCCCCTAATTGATTCCTTACTAAACAAGCCAAGCTTTGGACTGTGGGGGTGGGGAAGGGGGGACTTGGGTTTAGGGACCCCCCCTGTGCTCCAGAGGGATTGTGCTCCCCCCTCATTGAAGCAGTGTCCTAATTAATACCCCCTTAATTAAGAGAGACTCCCCCCTAATTAAAGCAGAGCTCTCTGTAATGAACCCCTTGTTCCCCCCTGGCCCTGGGGCTGTACCATTGTGCTGGGGGTGGGGGGTAGTCTTGTCCATTTTTGGGCCCCCCCCCTCATGCCTTTAAGTGGGGCTGCCTCCACTAATTGCCACCCTTCCTTTCTAATTACCACTTCTTCTGATTAAGACCATTCCTTAATTAATGCACCCCCCCCAATTAACGTGCTTTCTACTGACCCCATGGCCCAGGGGCTGTACCACTGTGGTGGGGGGTGGCTGGGTTTAGTCGATTTTGCCCCCCGCCCCCCCCCCCCGTTGCTGTAAGTGGGGGTACCCTCACTAATTACTGTCCCCTCCCCTCTAATAACCCCCTCACGCTAATTACAACCCCCCAATTAGCGCTCATTAAGCTAATTGCCCCCTTCCCCCCCCAGATACGCCGACCACCACGAGCGCTGGCAGCGGCTCCCTCCCGCCCTGGCAGCAGCCGCCGGGGGGGGCTGCGGGGGGGGGGGGGCGGCGGGGGGGGGGGCCCTGCGGCGGCGGGGGCGGGCCCTGCGGGGGGGTCGGCCCCGGGGGGGGCTTCTTCGGGGGGCCCCCCCCCGCCCCCCCTCCCCGCCAGCCCCTCCATGGTGCCTTTGCCCCCCGGGGTCCAGCCCCCCTTGCCCCCCGGGGCCCCCCCGCCGCCCCCCCGCCGCCTGGCTCCGGGGGGGGGGCCATGATGTACGCCCCCCCCCCGCCGCCGCCCCCCCGCCGCCGCCCCCCCCCATCGACCCTTCTAACTTCGTCACCATGATGGGGATGGGGGTCCCAGCCCTGCCCCCCTTTGCCATGCCCCCGCGCCACCCCCCCCGCCCCCCAGAACTGACCACCAGACCCCCCCTCGATGAAAACCAACCCCCCAATCCCCCAGCAGGGACACAAACACCGGGGGTGCTCTGAGCCCCCCCCCCGAAACAGCCCCTGATGGGGGGAGGGGGAGCAAGACCACCAGGGGCTGTGCTCTGTGCCCCCCCCCCAGATATGTGTCACTGCCCCTGCCCCCTCCTCCCCCCCCGGGGTGTCATTGTGTGTGTCCCCCCCTTGTAGAAATCCCCTCCCCTCTGCCCCCCCCAACTGAGCTTTTTTGTCTATCAATAAAACACTGAGTGGGGCCCCCCCGCCCCCCCGCTGCCGTCTACCTACTGCGTTTCTGTGGAACCCCTCCAAAATCTTCACCCCTCCCCCCCAGTATTTTTCCTGCCCCCCCCTTCACTCCTCTTTGGTTTTCCCCCAGCCCTTTCCCCCCATCCCCCCCCAATTCCTCCCCCACATTTGTTCACTTCTCCCCTTAAATTTTGCCCCCCCCCCCCCTTTTTGTTCTCTTCTCCCTCCCCCCCTTCTACTTGGAACCTCCCCCCAATTTTACTTGGAAGCCCCCCGTTTATTTCTGTTCCCCCCCCCCGTGTCCAGTTTCCTGCCCCCCCGCCGCCGGTGAAACCCAAGGCCGGGGGGGGGCTCCCTGTGCCCCTGTGGCTGTCACTCAGCCTCCTGGCCCTAAATGTCACTGAGGTCACCTTGGGACTGGCTCTGCTTACCGAGGTGGGGCCTAGGGTGCCATGCCGCCCCCCGGGGCCCTGTGCCCCCACCCCAGGCCATCACAGTCCCCTCTGCCCGCGACTCTCTGACACCCCCCAGGCCTCTGCGGCCCCCCGCTCAGGGGTCCGTAACGCGGCCGCGGGCAGGCGCTAGGACCCAGCGCCGCGGGCGGGAGCAGCGGGAGCCCTGCCGGGCCCCTGGGGCGCGCTGAGGAGGGGGGGCGTGGGGCGTGGTCTTCTGTAAACCCCGCCCCGCTCATGAATAATGCGGCAGGTGTGAGTCCCTGGGGGTGGGGAGGGGGCGTGGCGAGCCGCGAGCTCCGCCTGCTTATGAATAATGCGCCGCGCGAGAGGGCTCGGCGCGGGGGGGCGTGGCGGCGCCGCTATCTCCGCCCCATCCTCATGAATAAGTAATGAGCCCCAGGATCATAACGCCGGGGACCGGGCGGCCGCTGCCTCCAGCCCGGAGCCCCTTGGCCCCCCCGAGCCCGCTGCCTCCCAGCCCCTCCAGGCCTAGAAAGCCCCCGGAGACACCCCCCCCTCCCCCCCAGCTCCGAGTCCGGTATCCTCGGAGACCCTTGAGACCCTCAAGTACGGACCCTCCCCCAGCTCGGACCCCCTGAGACCTAGGAGCACCCAGCACCCCCTGACCTAGGAGACCCCGACCCAGAGCCCCATCTCCGATTCCCAGACGCCCAGGAGAACCCCCTCCCCAGATCTCTCCTCATCCCAACTCATCACCTCCGGACCCCTTCAGACCCTCAGAGACCCCCTCAGACCCCAACTCATCACCTCCAGACTCCTTCGGGACCCTCGGAGACCCCTTCAGACCCCCCAACTTCTCAACTCCAGACCCCCTCTTCAGCCCTTCCCCCACCGACTATCGCGACAGCCGGCACCATGTCGCGACCCCTGACCGACCAGGAGCGACGGAAGCAGATCAGTGTGCGGGGGCTGGCGGGGGCCGAGAATGTGGCGGAGCTGAAGCGATCCTTCAACCGCCACCTGCACTTCACCCTGGTGAAGGACCGCAACGTCGCCACCCCCGGGACTACTACCAGGCGCTGGCCCACACCGTCCGCGACCACCTGGTCGGGCGCTGGCTCCGCACCCAGCAGTACTACTACGAGAAGGACCCCAGGTGGGGGTCCTAGAGGGGGTTTGAGGGGTCTTAGAGGGGACTTAAGCAGCTTTGAGGGGGCCTTGGGGGGCTTTGAGAGGTCTTAGAGGGGACTTGAGGTACTTCGAAGGGGTCCTGGGGAGGTTTGAGGGGTCCTGGAGGGTGTTTGAGGGAGTCTCGAGGGGTTTTGAGGGGTCCTGGAAGGGGTTTGAGGGATCTGAGACGGGGTCTGGGGGCTGCTGGCTCCACACCCAGCAGTGCTACTATGAGAAGGACTCTAAGGTGGGGGTCCCCGAGGGGCTTGGAGGGGAGTTGAGGGCTCTTAGAGGGGGATTGAGAGATCTTGGAGGGGCTTTGAGGGGTCCTGGGGGGCTTTGAGATATCCTGGAGGGACTTTGAGGGGTCCTAGAGCACATTTGAGGGGGGCTTGAGGGGTCTTAGAGTGGGGTTGAGAGGAACTTGAGGGGATTTGAGTGGTCCTGGAGGGGCTTTTAGGGGTCTTAAGGGGGGGTTGAGGGGGTTTGAGGGGGATTTGAGGGGTCTTGGGGAGCTCTGAGGGCTCCTAGAGGGGGTCTGGGGGCTGCTGGCTCCACACCCAGCAGTGCTGCTACGAAAAGGAGCCCAAGGTGGGGGTCCCGGAGGGGCTTGGAGGGGGTTTGGGGAGGACTAGAGGGGTCCTGGGAGGGGCTTTGAGGGGGGCTTGGGGGGCTTGGAGGGGTCCTGGAGGGGCCTTGAGGAGTCCTAGAGGGGTCTGGGGGCTGCTGGGACAGGGAAGGTGAGGGGGGGGTGGACTCAGGTCGGGGGGTCCTCGGGTCCCGGGAGGGTCATGGGGAGGGCTGGGGGGGTGGGGGGGGGTCAGGTCGGGGGGAGGGCTTGGAGGGGGTTTAGTTCAGGGGGGCTTACAGCGGGGTTTGGGGGGGGGGGGTCAGGTTGAGGGGAGGTCGATTTGGGGGGGGGGTCGATTTTTCAGGGCGGGGAGACCTGATTCCAGGAGGTTAATTTGGGGAGGGGTCTCTGCCCTTTGCGGGGCTGCTTCCGGGGGTGGGGGGTGGGGAGGGAAGTGTCTTGACCTTTGGGGGGATCTCCCCTTTCTTGGGGGGGGTCCTCTCAGCACGCCCCGGGCCCTACCATCCCCCCAGCCCCCCGTCCCCCCCCCGCAGGGTTAATTTTGGCGCTGCCCTTTGCGCTGCCCTTTGCCGGACACCGGAGAGCCCCCGGCCGGGGCGGGGGCGGAGCTCCGGGGGGGGGGCGAGGGGGGGGGGGCCGGAGCTCCGCGGGGGGAGCGGGGGGGCCGGAGCTCCGGGCGGGGCCGGCTTTTGGGGTCACTTTGGGGCATTGTGGATGCTGTAGAGGTGTGGGGGTCCTTTGGGGGGGCGGGAGGTGTTTTGGGGTCTTCCTGAGGCAATTTTGGGGCTGGGGGGGGGCGGGGGGAGTCTTTTGGGGTCCTGCTGGGGCGTTTTTGGGGTGGTTTAGGGGCTCTTAGGTATTTTTGGGTCTTTTGGGGGTGTTTTGGGGTGTAATTTTTAGGTGTTGGGGGGAGTTGAGGTCTTTTGGGGTCTTTTTGAGGCAATTTGGGGTTTTTTGGGGGTGGTTTTGGGGTCTTTGGGTTGGTTTGGGCCTTTTGGGCTGATTTGGGCTCTTTTTGGGGTGGTTTGGGTCTGTGAGGTATTTTGGGGTCCTTTTGGGGTGGTTTGGGTCTTTGAGGTATTTTGGGGTCGTTTGGGGTCTCTGGGGTATTTTGGGGTCCTTTTTGGGGTGGTTTGGGGTCTTTAGGCTGTTCTGGCTCTTTCCGGGGTGCTTTGGGGTATTTTAGTTACTTTTGGGGTCTTTTTGAAGTGGTTTTTGAGGCCTTTTGGGGTGGATTTGGGGCCTCTTTGGGGTTAATTTTGAGTCTTTAAGGTGTTTGGGGTCTCCGGGGGTCATTTTGGATCTTTTTGGGGTCCTTTTGGGCTCTTTTTGGCTCCTTTTCTGGGGTCGTTTGGGGGGTTTTTGGGGTCCCTTTCTCGGGCTCCCTTTTGGGCTTCTGGCTGCTTTTTGGGTCTCTCTTGGGGTCCTTTTCTGGGGTCCTTTTGGGGGTCTTTTTGGGGGTCCCTTTGGGCTCATTTGGGGTCCCTTTTGGGGTCCTTTCTGGGCTCTTTTTGGGGTCCCTCCCGGTGCCCTTTGGGGTGTTTTGGGGGGGTCCTTTCTGGGGTGTTCTGGGCTCCCTCTTGGGGTCTGCAGGGCTGCTCCAGGGCACTTTCTGGGTATCTCCGTTTCCGGGGGGGGAGCTGCGGGGTCGGAAGGTTCTGAGAGGCCTGGGGGGGCGTGAGGGGGTCCCCCAAGTGTGACCTCCCCGCTGCCCCCTTTCCGCCCCTCCCCCAGCGCATCTATTACCTGTCGCTGGAGTTCTACATGGGCAGGACCCTGCAGAACACGATGGTGAACCTGGGGCTGCAGAGCTCCTGCGATGAGGCCATTTACCAGGTGCGGCGGGGCGGGGGGCGCCGGGGGGCGCCGGGGGGCACCGGGGGGGCTAGGAGGAGTCACGAGACCGGGGGGAAATAGGGGAGAGAAGGGGAGCCGGGGCGGGGACTGGGGCTGCAGAGCAGCCCTGGTCCAGGGGGGAAATTCTGGGCTGCCCCTGCTCCAGGAGGAGGCTCTTGGGGGTCCCTCGTGGTCCGGAGGGGGGTTTGGGGTCCGCCCTGACCCCTCCCCCCTTTATTATTTGCCACCAGCTGGGGCTGGACATGGAGGAGCTGCAGGAGATCGAGGAGGATGCAGGGCTGGGCAACGGTGGCCTGGGGAGGCTGGCAGGTGGGGGCGGGGGAGGGGGCTGGGGGGCCTGGGAGGTCCTGGGGGGGTGAGGGGTGGGGGAGTTCTAGGGGATCCTGGGGGCTTCCTGGAAGGATTTTGAGGAGGTCTTGGGGGAGGTCTTGGGGGCTCCTGGAAGGACGTTGAAGGGTCCTAGGAGGGCTTGGGGGGGGTCTAGGGGGTCCTGGGCGGGGTCTTGGGAGGTGCTGGGTGGGGCTGAGAGACTCAGGCAGGTCAGGGCAAGGGGGTCAAAAGGATGCTGTGGGATTTGGGGGGGGTCCTGCAGGTCCGGGGGGCATCCTGGAGGATTTTGGGGGGGCGGTTCTGGGGCATTTTGGGGGGTTCTGGGGGAGTCCTGGGGGTCTGGGCTGCTCCCCCCCACCCAGTTTCCAGGGGGCTTCTCCCCTCACCCTGGGGGGGCCTCTGAATGAGGCGGGGGGTGGGGGGGTGGGGCGGTGTGTCTGGGGGTCTCTGAGGACCTTGGGGGGGGGGGTCCCCTTTTGTCTCGTGTTTGGGGGGGTCCTCAGCCCGCGCCCCTCCCCGCAGCCTGCTTTCTGGACTCCATGGCCACGCTGGGCCTGGCCGCCTACGGCTACGGCATCCGCTACGAGTTCGGCATCTTCAACCAGCGCATCCTGGGCGGCTGGCAGGTGGGGAGGGGGCGCCGGGGGGCCGCGGGGGCCACGGGATGGGAGATAGAGGGCAGAGGAGGGAAGGATTTGGGGAGCAAGTGATGGGGGGGGGGGGGGGCTGAAGGAGTCTTGGGGGGGGCTGAGATGGGTAGGGGGTGCTGGGGGGTGGTGGGGCTTCTCTTGGGGGTGGAAAAGTGGCCACAGACCCCTGGGGGGGGGTCTTGGGGGCCCTAGGAGAGGTTTGGGGGTCCTGGAGGGGGGTCCTGAGGGTGGGCTCTTGGCTGTCTCGGGTGGGGCTGGGGGCAGGTGCTGTTTGGGGGGGGGTCGGGAGGGTCGGAGGGTTTTTGGGGGTGTCCCAGCTGCGTGGACCCCTGCCCCCCAGGTGGAGGAGGCTGACGATTGGCTGCGCTACGGCAACCCCTGGGAGAAGGCCAGGCCGGAGTACACCATCCCCGTCCACTTCTACGGCCGCGTCGAGCACGGCCCCCAGGGGGCGCGCTGGCTGGACACACAGGTGGGGAGGGGCCTGGGCTGGGGGAGGGGCCGAGTGGGCTGGGTTGGGTTGAGTTTGGTTGAAGTTGGATGAGTTGGGTGGGGTCGGGTGGGGTGGGGTTGGGTGTGGTTGGATGTGGTTGGGTGGGGTTGGGTTGGGTCGGGTGGGATCAGGTGGGGTGGGGTTGGGTCGGGTTGGGTGGGGTGGGGTTGGGTCAGGTTAGGTGGGGTGGGGTTAGGTTAGGTGGGGTTGGGTGGGGTTGGGTTTGGTTGGGTGGGTTGGGTGGGTTGGTGGGGTTGGGTCAGGTTAGGTGGGGTGGGGTTAGGTTAGGTGGGGTTGGGTCAGGTTGGGTGAGGTTGGGTGTGGTTGGGTCTGGTTGGGTTAGGTTAGGTGGGCTTGGGTGGGGTTGGGTCTGGTTGGGTGGGTTGGGTGGGGTGGGGTGGGGTTGGGTCAGGTTAGGTGGGGTGGGGTTAGGTTAGGTGGGGTTGGGTGGGGTGGGGTGGGGTTGGTCTGGTTGGATGGGGTTGG
The DNA here is from genome assembly GCA_015227895.2 of Colaptes auratus. Classification (NCBI taxonomy): domain Eukaryota; kingdom Metazoa; phylum Chordata; class Aves; order Piciformes; family Picidae; genus Colaptes; species Colaptes auratus. Next base: position 22,546,675 of record CM026893.1, on the reverse strand, counting down.
GTGGGGTTGGGTCAGGTTGGGCGGGGGTTAGGTTAGGTGGGGTTGGGTCTGGTTGGGTCAGGTTGGGTGGGGTTGGGTGTGGTTGGGTTAGGTTAGGTGGGCTTGGGTGTGGTTGGGTGTGGTTGGGTGGGGTTGGGTCCGGGGGGTATGTGGGAGCCCTGGGGGGTCCTCACCTCCCGCCGGCAGGTGGTGCTGGCCCTGCCCTACGACACGCCGGTGCCCGGCTACCGCAACAACACCGTCAACACCATGCGGCTGTGGTCTGCCAGGGCCCCCAACGACTTCAACCTCAAGGACTGTGAGTGCCCCCAGGGCCCAGCACCTCGACCCCCAAATCCTCCCCCTGACCCCAGATTCCCCATCCAGGACCCTCTCAAGCCCCCCAAATACTCCTCGAGACCCCCTCAGGACCCCGAATGTCACCCCGAAGCCTCCCCCAGACCCAAGCTGCCTCCTTTCTTACCCCCCAGGAGCCCAAACCCCCTCCCCCCGTACCCCAAACCCCCTCCCTTGATTCCCTTCAGCCCCCAAATACCCCCCAGCCTCCAACCACCCCCTCAGACCCCCTAGTACCCCATGGACCCCAAAATACCCCACCAGCCCTCAAATACTCCCCCAGACCCCAAATAGCCCATCCAGGACCACCCAGGGATCTTCCCCTGGACCCGCAAGACTCCCTCCAGGACCACAAACACCTCCCCCAGACCCAAGTTGCCCCACTAATTACCCCCGTAGGACCCCCAGACCCCCTCCCAGAGCCCAAATACCTGCCTCAGGCCCCCAAATCCCTCCTCAGGCAACCTCCAGCCCCCAAAGACCCCTTCAAAATCCCCTCCTCGAACCCCAAATCCCCCCCAGCCCCAAATTCCTCCCCGTAGTCCCCCCAAATACCTGCCCCAGACCCCAAACGTTGCCTTTATTCCCCCCAAACCCTCCCAGCCCCCCACTAAATGCCCCCCAGGGGTCCCCCTGGATCTCTTTGAGGTCTCTTCCAACCATGGTGATTCTGTGAAGTCTTGAAGCTCCTGAGCCTCTCTGTCCCCTCTCCCCCAGTCAATGTGGGAGGCTACGTCCAGGCGGTGCTGGACCGGAACCTGGCTGAGAACATCTCTCGTGTGCTGTACCCCAACGACAACGTGAGGGGGCTGGGGGCATCCCCGTGGGGCTGGGGGCATCCCTTGTGGGGCTGGGTGTGTCCCCGTGGGGCTGGGGGGGGGGCCCCATTGGACTTGAGGGACATCACAAAGGGGCTGAAAAACTTCCTGGTGGCCCCAGGTCCACCACGTCCCTGTGGGTCTGGGGTCTGTGTGGGTGAGGTGAAGCCACGGGTGGGGGTCCCCCCGGGTCTGGGGGTCCCCATAATGATGTCACAGGGTGTCCCCCCAGTTCTTTGAGGGCAAGGAGCTGCGCCTGAAGCAGGAGTACTTCGTGGTGGCTGCCACCCTGCACGACATCATCCGGCGCTTCAAGTCTGCCAAGTTCGGCAGCAGGGACCCCGTGAGGACCTCCTTCGACAGCTTCCCAGACAAGGTGACAGAGCCAGGGCCTGCCCCGGGCCCTGCTGCCCGCTCCTGGCCTCTCCTGCTCCCTGCTGCCCCCTCCTGGCCTCTCCTGTCCCCTGCTGTCACCTCCTGTCCCCTGCTGCCCCCTCCTGGCCTCTCCTGCTCCCTGATGTCCCCTCCTGGCCTCTCCTGCTCCCTGATGTCACCTCCTGGCCTCTCCTGTCCCCTGCTGTCACCTCCTGTCCCCTGCTGCCCCCTCCTGGCCTCTCCTGCTCCCTGATGTCCCCTCCTGGCCTCTCCTGCTCCCTGATGTCACCTCCTGTCCTCTGCTGCCCCCTCCTGGCCCCTCCTGCTCCCTGCTACCACGTCCTGGTCCCATCTGTCCCTCCCTGTCCCCATTGTTCCTCAACATCCCCCCTGTCCCCACGGTGGCTGTGCCCCCAGGTGGCCATCCAGCTCAACGACACCCACCCGGCCCTGGCCATCCCGGAGCTGATGCGGATCCTGGTGGACGAGGAGCAGCTGGGCTGGGACAAGGTGGGGCTGGGGGCGCTACGGGGCGGCCCCCCAAGCGTGGGGCCCACAGGCCTGGGATCTGAGGGGCCGGGGGGACCCCCGGCTATGGGATGCCGCAGGGGCAGGGGCGCCCCGGGAGCGGCTCTCTGCGGGGCGGCCCTGGCGGGCGGCCGTGGGGCAGCCCCGAGCGTGGGTGCCGCGTGTCCCCCCAGGCGTGGGAGCTGACGGTGCGCACCTGCGCCTACACCAACCACACGGTGCTGCCCGAGGCGCTGGAGCGCTGGCCGCTGCACCTGCTGGAGGCGCTGCTGCCCCGCCACCTGCAGATCATCTACGAGATCAACCAGCGCTTCCTCGACGTGAGCAGGGCGGCGCTGCCGGGGGGCGGGGGGGGCTCTTGGGGTCACTTTGGGGTCACTTTGGTCTTTTTTGGCTCAGCTTTGGTCCATTTTGGGTCTTTTTGATCCCCTTTTGGTCCATTTCGGGTCCCTTTGGTCCCCTTTTGGTCCATTTCGGGTCCCTTTGGTCCATTTTGGGTCCTTTTGGTCCCCTTTTGGTCCATTTGGGTCCTTTTGGTCCATTTCGGGTCCCTTTGGTCCCCTTTTGGTCCATTTTGGGTCCCTTTGGTCCCCTTTTGGTCCATTTTGGGTCCTTTTGGTCCCCTTTTGGTCCATTTTGGGTCCCTTTGGTCCATTTCGGGTCCTCTTTTGGTCCATTTCGGGTCCCTTTGGTCCCCTTTTGGTCCATTTTGGGTCCATTTTAGGTCCCTTTGGTCCATTTCGGGTCCCTTTGGTCCCCTTTTGGTCCATTTCGGGTCCCTTTGGTCCCCTTTTGGTCCATTTCGGGTCCCTTTGGTCCCCTTTTGGTCCATTTCGGGTCCCTTTGGTCCCCTTTTGGTCCATTTGGGTCCATTTTGGGTCCCTTCCGGCTCATTTGGGATCACTTTTGGCCCATTTTGAGTCCCTTTTGGTCCGTTTGGGTCCTTTTGGGGTCACGTTGGGCTCATTCCGGGTGGGTTTGGGTCACTCGCGGGTCGCTGCGGGGCCGCGGGTGACGCCGCCGCGCTCTGTCGCCCCCTAGCGGGTGTACGCCGCCTTCCCCGGGGACCACGCGCGGCTGCGGCGGATGTCGCTGGTGGAGGAGGGGGCGGTGAAGAGGATCAACATGGCTCACCTCTGCCTGGTGGGCGCCCACGCGGTCAACGGCGTGGCCAGGATCCACTCCGACATCCTCAAGAGCAGCGTGTAGGGAGCCCTGCCCCACGGCCCCGCCCCATTGCTGCCGGCCCTGCCCCATAGCCGGCAGCCCCTGCCCCACGGCCCAGACCCACAGACCCCAGGCCCGGACCCATAGATCCCAGCCGTGCCCTACACAGCCACCCCCTGACCCATTTCCTGTGCCCCCTAAGAGCGTGCAGGGAGCCCCTGCCCCATAGCTGGCAGCCCTGACCCATGGCCTGGACCCACAGATCCCAGCCCTGCCCACAGCTTTCAGCCCCACAGCCCCACACATCAAATCCTCTGCCCCTATGGCTCTCTGTGGGTGCCTATGGCTCTCTATGGCTCCCTATGGCTCCCTGTGGGTCCCCAAGGGTCCTCGTGGGTCCCTATGGCTGCCTGTAGCTCCCCATGGGTTGCTGTGGGTCTCCATGACTGCCTGTGGGTCGCTATGTGTCTCTCTGCCTCCCTCTGTCTCCCCGTGGGCCCTGGTGTCGCCCCGTGGGTCGCTATGGGTGCCCTGCCCCCCAGGTTCAAGGACTTCTACGAGCTGGAGCCCCACAAGTTCCAGAACAAGACCAACGGCATCACCCCGCGGCGCTGGCTGCTGCTCTGCAACCCGGGGCTGGCCGACGTCATCGCACAGGTGGGGGGCAGGGGGCACTGGGGGCACCAGGGGGCAGGGGCAGAGTGGGGATCCCTAGGGGACCCTATGGCTCCCTATGGCTATAGGTCCCTATGGGTCCCTATGGCTATGGGTCCCTATGGCTCCCTATGGGTCCATCTGGCTCTGGGTCCCTATGAGTCCCTATGGCTCCCTATGGGTCCCTATGGCTATGGCTCCCTATGGGTCCCTATGGCTCCCTATGGGTCCCTATGGCTATGGCTCCCTATGGGTCCCTATGGGTCCCTATGGGTCCCTATGGCTATGGCTCCCTATGGCTCCCTATGGCTATGGCTCCCTATGGTCCCTATGGGTCCCTATAGCTCCCTATGGCTATGGCTCCCTATGGCTCCCTATGGGTATGGCTCCCTATGGGTCCCTATGGCTATGGCTCCCTATGGCTCCCTATGGGTCCCTATGGCTATGGCTCCCTATGGGTCCCTATGGGTCCCTATAGCTCCCTATGGCTATGGCTCCCTATGGGTCCCTATGGGTCCCTATGGCTCCCTATGACTATGGCTCCCTATGGCTCCCTATGGGTCCCTATGGGTCCCTATGGCTATGGCTCCCTATGGGTCCCTATGGCTATGGCTCCCTATGGGTCCCTATGGGTCCCTATGGCTCTGGCTCCCTATGGGTTCCTATGGCTGTCTGTGGCTCCCTAGAGCTCTCTATGACTCCCTATGGCTATGGCTCCCTATGGGTCCCTATGGGTCTCTATGGGTCCTTATGGGTCCCTATGGCTCCCTATGGCTCCCTATGGGTCCCATGGCTCCCTATGGGTCCCCATGGCTATGGATCCCTATGGGTCCCTATGGGTTTCTATGGCTCCCTATGGGTGCCTATGGGTTTCTATGGCTCCCTATGGGTCCCCATGGCTATGGGTCCCTATGGGTTTCTATGGCTCCCTATGGGTCCCTATGGATCCCTATGTCTCTGGCTCCCTATGGGTTCCTATGCGTCCCTATGGCTCTCCATGGGTCCCTGTGGGTCTCTCTGGGTGCCGTGGGTCACCCGTGGGGGCTCTCCACAGCGCATTGGGGATGACTTCGTGGCCGACCTGGGGCAGCTGCAGAGGCTCCGCAGCTTCCTGGACGACGAAGCCTTCATCAGGGACGTGGCCAAGGTCAAGCAGGTACTGGGGGGGCGTCCCTGGAGGGGTTCTGGGGGGCTTGGGGTGGCCTGGAGGGTCTTGGGAGGTCCTAGAGGGTCCTTGGCGGGGGGGCTTGAAGGGGTCCCGAGATGTCTGGAAGGGGTCCTGGATCATCCTGAAGGGCTCTGGGTGGTCTTGAGGGGTTCCAGAGACGTCTTGAGGGGTTCCAGGAGGTCTTGGGGGTGGTTTTGGGGGATCCTGGGGGGGTTGTATCTTGGTGTCCCCCCCATTTCTGGTTGCCCTTCCCCCCAGGAGAACAAGGCCAAGCTGGCAGCGTTCCTGGAGCAGACTTCGGGGGTCAGGGTGAACCCCAACTCCCTCTTCGACGTGCAGGTGAAGAGGATCCATGAGTACAAGAGGCAGCTGCTCAACTGCCTGCACATCATCACCCTCTACAACAGTGAGGGACTCCCCCCAGAGAGAACCACCCCCCAGACTGACCCCAACCACCTTCCCATAACCATGAGGGACCCCCCGGAGCCCCCCAAAACCCAGACCCCTCCCCAAGACCCTCCCCAAGAAACAGGGACCCCCAAAACCCCTCCCAGCCACACAGGGGCTCCCTAAAAGGGGCCCCCAAAGGGAGACCCCCAACCAACCCCACACCCCTCTGGACCCCCCCCCGAGTGATTTTCGCCCCCATTTTGGGGGTCCTCATTTGGGGGTTGTGACCCCCCTGGATTTTGGGGGTCCCCCCTAATTCTGGGGTCTCCTCTCCCCGCAGGGATCAGGAAGGAACCAAACAAACCAATTGTGCCCAGAACCATCATGATTGGGGGCAAGGTGAGGGGGGGGCTTGGGGGGGCCCAGGGGGGTACTGAGAGGGATTTGGGGGTCCTGAGATGGTGTGGGGGCTCCTGGGGGGGGTGGTTCTGAGAAGGAGTTGGGGTTCCTGTGCGGGTCTGTGGGAGCTTTGGGGGTCCCAAGTGGGTCCTGGGGGAGGGGGTCGGGGGTCCCTAGGGCAGTCCGGGGGGGGGGGGGTTGGGGGGTCCTGGGGGGTATTGGGGGTCGCGAGAGGCTCTGGGGGGGCTCCTCGAGGGACTCAGAAGGGGTCCTGGGCGGGCTCAGGACCCTTCAGGGCTCTCCCAGCGGGGGGGCTGAGGGCGGTGCTCGGTGTCGCCCCCTGGCGCAGGCCGCCCCTGGCTACCACATGGCCAAGATGATCATCCGGCTGGTGACCGCCATCGGCGAGGTGGTGAACCACGACCCGGCCGTGGGGGACCGCCTCAGGGTCCTCTTCCTGGAGAACTACCGCGTGTCCCTGGCCGAGAAGGGTGAGCGGCGCCCCCCCGCGGCCCCCCCCGGCCCCCCAACCCACCCGCCGCCCCCACGGCACCCCGACACCGCCCTGGGTGCCCCAGTGCTGCCCTGGCACAGCCCTGGGCACTACACTACCGCTCTTATACCACCCTGGGCACCCCAGATCCTGCCCTGGCACAGCCCTGGGCACTACATTACCTCTCCTATACCACCCTGGGCGCCCCAGTGCTGCCCTGGCACAGCCCTGGGCACTACACTACCGCTCTTATACCACCCTGGGCACCCCAGATCCTGCCCTGGCACAGCCCTGGCACTACATTACCTCTCTATACCACCCTGGGCGCCCCAGTGCTGCCCTGGCAAGCCTGGGCACTACAATACGCTCTTATACCACCCTGGGCACCCCAGATCCTGCCCTGGCACAGCCCTGGGCACTACATTACCTCTCTTATACCACCCTGGGCGCCCCAATGCTGCCCTGGCACGGCCCTGGGCACTACATTACCGCTCTTATACCACCCTGGGCGCCCCAATGCTGCCCTGGCACAGCCCTGGGCACTACATTACCGCTCTTATACCACCCTGGGCACCCCAGATCCTGCCCTGGCACAGCCCTGGGCGCCCCAATCCTGCCCTGGCACAGCCCTGGGTGCCCCAATGCTGGCCTGGCACAGCCCTGGGCACTACACTACCGCTCTTATACCACCCTGGGCACCCCAGATCCTGCCCTGGCACAGCCCTGGGCACTACATTACCGCTCTTATACCACCCTGGGCACCCCAGATCCTGCCCTGGCACAGCCCTGGGCGCCCCAATGCTGCCCTGGCACAGCCCTGGGCAC
>CM026893.1:22512336-22539022 GCA_015227895.2 Colaptes auratus | reverse complement strand
GGGGCCGGGGGCACTGGGGAGGGGGCACTGGTAGGGGCTGGGGGCACTGGGGAGGGCGCTGGGGGGGGCACTGGGAGGGGCTGGGGGGCACTGGCGAGGGCGCTGGGGGCACCTGAGTCACTCCCCCTCCCCTTTTCTCCCCCTCCCCCCAGACTCCCCCTCCCCCGCTTCCCCCCCCAACCAGCCCCTCCCGGCCGCCCCTCGCCCGGAGCACTGCGAAGGAGCCGCTGCCTTGCGGGGCCCGCTGCCCAGCGCCCCCGGCGCGGAGGGGGCGGTGCAGGAGGCGGTGCTGGGGGCGGCGCAGGAGGCGGCGCTGGGGGCGGTGCTGGGGGCGGCGCGGGAGGCGGTGGTGGCCAAGCTGCGCTGGGCCGCGCGCGAGCTGCCGCGCACCGCCTCGGCCGAGGCCAGCGCCCAGCTCTGCCTCCTGGTGCGAGCCTGCGCAGAGGCCCTGGCGGGGCTGCAAGCCCTGCGACCCCCGCCCCCGGAGACCGGCCCCGCGCCCCCCCACGGCGCCCCCCCCGGCGGCAGCCCATAAACTCCCCCCGGACATCACCGCTGAGAGCCTCCCTGCAGTCTTTATTGGGGGGCGAGGCGAGGGGGGGGGGGGGGAGTTGGGGGCTTTGGGAGGGGTTGGGGGGCAGTCGGGGTTGGGGGGCAGTCGGGGTTGGGGGCGGGGGAGTGGGATAGGAGATAAAGGGGGGTTGGGGTGAAGGGGGAGTGGGGGCGGTTCAAAGGGGGTGGGGGGCTATAAAGGGGGGTGGGGGGGTTGCGGGACTGTAAGGGGTACTGGGGGCCTGCGGGCAGCTTGGGGGGAGGCAGTTGGGGGTTATAAAGGGAGGCTGGGGGCTGGGTTTGGGGGGGCTGTGGGGCGGGGGGTGGGGGGGCAGCGGCCCCATTGGATCCCCTCCCCCCGACCCGTAGGACCCTCCCGAGCCCCACAGCGGCAGATTTAAGGGGCTCGGGGCGGGGGGGGGCAGAGCCTCCCAGCCCCCAGTGCTGTGGGCGGAGCAGGGGGCGTGGCCTGGGTGGGCCACACCCAGCGGGGGGACGTCCCACCCGCGGGGCCCGATCCTTGCGGCGCTGACTGGGGGGGGTCTACTGTTCGCGAGGGTTTATCGGGGGTGCAGTTGGGGGGGAGCAAAGGGGTCAGGGGAGGTCAAAGGTGTCTGGGGGGGGTCGAGGGCATGGGGTCGGTTTGGAAGCGGCTGCAGGGCGGGGGGGGCAAGCGCGCGGCCAAGGTGAGGGTGGAGGCGACCCTGGAGCAGCTGCTGGTGGAGGGGGGGGAGCGCTGGTGAGTGACGACACCCCCCCCCAAATAACACCTGGATGGACCCCCGGCCCCCCCGCCTTGACCCTCTTCAGGACTCCTCTAAACTTCTCAGACCCACCGCCCCCCTCCTCGCCCCCCAGCTCTGACACCCCTAACCCCCTCTGGACCCTCCACCACGAACCCCGAGGTCCCCCTTCAGCCCAGGACAGCCCCCCCCAAAATCCCCTTCCCCCTCCAGGACTCTTCCCACCCCCCAACCCCTCCTCAAGGCCCCCCCGAGACCTCTCGCACCCCTTGGGGATCCCCCCCCCCGCATTTCCCCATACTGGGGCCCTGGGAAGGACCCTGGGGGGGTTCAGGGTTTATTCTGGGGGGGGTCCGTCTGCCTCTTGCTGCCCCTCGTGCCCTTAATTTGTGTTCAAAATGTCCTTAAATGGGGGGGGGGGGGGGAGGAAGCCAATTCGGGGCTAAAAATAACCACGGGGGGGGGTGGGGGCGGGAGGAATGAGGCCCCCCCCAAGCCTCCCCTCCCCCCTGGGGGGTGTCCGGTTTCTGCCCTCCCCTTCCCCGGCCTGAGCCCAATTTTAGCCCCTGCCCCCCCGCCCCCCCTCCCCGGCCCCTTTCTGAGCCTGCACTAAGGGGAGCGGGGGGGGGGGGGGGGCAACACTCCCTGGGACCCCCCATAGGGTCCCTCCATTCCTGCCAAAATCTCCCCCCCCCCGAGAGGCCTTTGAGCAACGGCGGGGGGGGGAAGGGCAAAAACGGGGGACTGGGGGGGGGTCCTATGGGGCCGCCCTCCCCCCCAATTCCGCCCCCTCCCCCCTAGGCAGCCGGAGACACTGACGGTGGTCTGGACCCGGCGCAACCGCAGGGTCTGCTCCAAGGTGGGGAGGGGGCCTGGGGGGAGGAGCTGTGGGGCTGGGGGGGGGTCTGTGGGGCTGGGGGGGGGGCGTAGGGCTGGGAGTCCCATGGGGCTGGGGAGGGGGGGGGGCCGCGGGGCGGCCCTGACGCGAGGGGGGGGTGGGGGTGCCGCGGGGAGCGGGGGGGTGGCAGCGGGGGGGGCTGGGGGGCTGGGGGGGCCGCGGGGGGACCGTGGGGGGCCGCGGGGCAGCCCTGACGCGGGGGGGGGAGGGGAGGGGGCAGCGGGAGGGTGCTGTGGGGGCCGCGGGGGGGGGCCGTGGGGGGCGCACGGCAGCCCTGACGCGGGGGGGGGCAGCGGGAGGGTGCTGTGGGGGCCGCGGGGGGGGGGGGGCCGTGGGGGCCGCGCGGCAGCCCTGACGCGGGGGGGGTCGGGGGGGTCGCAGCCGCGCCGCTGGCAGCCTGGCATCCAGAAGCCCTCCCGGGGTATGGTGCTGTGGGTGGTGCCCGAGAGCCTGCAGGTCACCGTCACTCTCTACCGGGTGCGTGGCCCCCGCCCCCACGCGTGACCCCGCCTCAGTGTGACCCCCACTCCTGAGCTCCCCGCTTGGCTGGTCCCATCGGTGTCACCCCTGGAGGCCCCCACTTGTGTCACCTTCTCTGCCCCCAGGAGACACCAACCCCACTCGTGTCCCCCCACTCGTTTCACTTCTGTGTCACCCCCAGGTCTCCCCGCCGTGCCCCACCCCTTGTCTCCACTCGTGTTGCCCCACTGCTGTCACGTGTGACCCTTAGATCCTTGCTCCTCCTGTCCCCCATGCCCTGTTCTCCCCACTCGTGTCCCCCCCACTCATGTCACCCTCAGCTCCTCCCTTTTCCACGTTCCTTTTGCTCGCATCCCCCATCCTCTCTCTGCCCCACCTTGGATGCCCCCCACTCATGTTCCCACCCCCCAGTCCCCCCCAGGGGCTCCCCTCCCGTGGGGGGTCCCCACTCGTGTCTGTATCCCACCCCCCACATCCTGTGTTACCTCCCACCCATGTCTGCCCCCCCCAAGCCCCTTTCCTTGGTGGGGATTCCCCCCACCGGTGTCCCCTGCACCAGGGGTCCCCACTCGCTTGTGTGCCCTGACCCCCCACTCGCGTCCCGAACAGGACCCCGAGGCCACCTCCTTCGATGGCAAAGAGTGGAGCTTCCTCATCCTGAACGTGAGGGGGCGCGGGGAGGCCCTGGCGAAATTCCGGACCCCCTGGGTGACCCCCGGGCGGGGTCCGTGGGTGGCATTGGGGGTCTGGGGGTGACCCCCGGGGGGGGGGCCGTGGGGCCGTTGGGCTCCCGTGGGTGTCCCCCGGGGGTCTCCTCTCTGTGTCCCCTCCCCCAGGAGTCCCGCGGGCGTCGCTCGGTGGTGGCCGCAGCCCCCCTGGACCTGGGCCGCTTGGCCAGCCCCGGGGGGGGAGGGGCCGGGGCGGGGGAGGGGACCTCCGTGTCGCTGCCCCTGCGGCCCCGGACCCCCAAGGTGCTGGCAGCGACCCTGCGGCTGCGGCTGCGAGCATGCCTGCTGCCCCCGTGAGCACCGGCGGGGGGCGCGGGGGGGCGGGGGGGACACGGGAGGGGGTGGGGGACACGGAGGGGAGCTGGGGGACACGGGGGGGATGGGGACACGGGGGGGCTGGGGGACACGGGGGGCTGGGGACACGGGGGGGGTGGGGGACACGGGGGGGGGGGGACACGGGGGAGCTGGGGGACACGGGGGGGGGCTGGGGGGCGCGGGGGGGGGCGGGGAGGGGGGCGCGGGGGGCGGGGGGGGCGGGGGGGGCTGGGGACACGGGGGGGGCTGGGGGACACGGGGGGGCTGGGGGACACGGAGGGGGCTGGGGGACACGGGGGGAGCTGGGGGACATGTGGGGGCTTGGGGGACACGGGGGGCCTGGGGGACACGGGGGGGGCTGGGGGCCACTGGGGACCTGTTGGGGTCAAGGAGGGGGGGGGGGGGCAGAGGATGGGACTTGGGGTGCAGTCCATGGGGGGGAAGGTGGGGGGGGGGGATGACATTGGGGCCGGGGGGGGGCGTTTGGGAACATCTCCCTTCCCCCCCAGTGAGGATCTGCAGCACAGCCTCCTGCTGAGCCCCCCGGGGACCCCCCCGAAAGTGACCAGGAGGAGGAGGGGGGCACACCGCGGGGGGGGGCGCAGACCCCCCCTGGGTGCCAAGGTGGGAGCCCCCCAAACGTGCCCAACCTCCCCTCAATGTCCCTGACCCCCCCGAGTGCCCCCCCGGGTGCCCCCCATTTGTCTGCCCCCAGTCTGTCCCCAGCCCTCCCCCCCCCCAACCTTTGTGCTTTGTTTCCCCCTCCAGACCCCCCCCGAGAGGGTGACCCTGGACCCCCCCCCAACTGGGGGGCACAAAGCGACCCCCCCGGCCCTGGGGGGCACCAGGACCCCCCCCCAGAAATCAGCTTGGTGAGAGGGGAAGGGGGGGAGGGGATCCCAAATTTGGGGGGGTCGAGGGAGTCTGGGGGGGCCATAGTGGGGGGGTCCCCAGGGCTCTGGGGGCGGGGGGGCAATTTTGTGAACTCCCCCACCCCAATAACTTTTCCACTCCCTCTCAGGCTTTTGATGACTTCTCACTCCTGGGGGGCTGGCTGGAGACCCCCCCCGAGCAAACCCCCCCAGTGGCGCCCCCCCCGACCTGGAGCCGTCCCCACCCCCCCGGGCCAGCGGCACAGAGGAGGAAGAGGAGATGCTGGGACCCCCCCCAGGCGCTGCCCCTCCCCAACTGGAGAGCCCCCCAGACCTTGCTCCCGTTGAGGGGGGGTCCCTAGAGCCCCCTGCGGCCCCCCAGATGGACTCTGCTGAGGGGGGGCCCGCACAAGACTATTGCCAGGATGCCACTGCTGGGCTCCCCCCCCCAGACTCTGAGCTTGGCTTAATTGAGGGGGGGTCCCCAAAGTCCACCCCAGATCCCCAGGTGGAGACGCCCCCCGTGGACCCCCCCCAGGATTCTGACCTTGATTTTACCGAGGGGGGGTCCCAAGAGTCCCTCCCCAGCCTCCCTCTTGTCCCCCGTGGGGTGGGGCAGTCCCCCAGCCCCTCAAAAGGACACTGCCGGGGGGGGGTCCCCAAAATGCCCCCTGGACCCCCAGCTCGAGATCCCCCCCCCGGAGGGCCCCCAGGCTTCCCCACTTGGTTCCACCGAGGGGGGGCCCCAAGAGCCCCCCCCCAGCCCCCCTCTGCTCTCCATTGAGGGGGAGCCTCCCCGGACCCCCCCACTCCCCAGGGGGGGCCATGGGGCAGCACCGGGGGTGGAGGGCTCCCCCCGGGGGGTTCTGGTGCCCCCCCCCCCGCCAGCACCGGCCCGGGGGGGCCACGGGGGGGGATAGCCACCCCCAAGGGCCCCCCCGCGCCCGACTGCCCCCCCCCGCAGCAAGAGCCTGGCCAGGGGCCTTGGCGACCCCCCCAGAGTGGGGAGCCCCAGGACAGAGCCCCAGGGCCCCCCCCAGGAGCTGCTGGTGAGGGACAGGGAGGCGCGGGGGGGGGGGGGCCCTGGGGACAGCCTGGGGACAACTTGGGGCAGCCTGGGGACAGCTTGGGGACCGCTTGGGGCAGCCTGGGGACAGCCTGGGGACAGCTTGGGGCAGCCTGGGGACAGCCTGGGGACAGCTTGGGGACAGCCTGGGGACAGCCTGGGGACACCTTGGGGCAGCCTGGGGACAGCTTGGGGCAGCCTGGAGACAGCCTGGGGACAGCTTGGGGACCGCTTGGGGCAGCCTGGGGACAGCCTGGGGACAGCTTGGGGCAGCCTGGAGACAGCCTGGGGACACCTTGGGGCAGCCTGGGGCCAGCCTGGGGACACCTCGGGGGCAGCCTGGGGACAGCTGGGGACAGCTTGGGGCAGCCTGGGGACAGCTTGGGGACAGCTTGGGGCAGCCTGGGGACAGCTTGGGGACACCTTGGGGCAGCCTGGGGCCAGCCTGGGGACACCTGGGGGCAGCCTGGGGACAGCCTGGGGACAGCTTGGGGCAGCCTGGGGACAGCTTGGGGACAGCTTGGGGACAGCTTGGGGACAGCCTGGGGACACCTTGGGGCAGCCTGGGGCCAGCCTGGGGACACCTCGGGGGCAGCCTGGGGACAGCTTGGGGACACCTTGGGGCAGCCTGGGGACAGCCTGGGGCAGCCTGGGGACACCTTGGGGACAGCTTGGGGACAGCTTGGGACAGCCTGGGGACAGCCTGGGGACACCTTGGGGACACCTTGGGACAGCCTGGGGACAGCCTGGGGACAGCTTGGGGATAGTGTCCCTACCCCTGGCAGGCACTGGTGGCCCTGGAGCAGGAGCAGCAGCAGCTGGAGGCTCAAGCGGCCACCATGGAGAGAGAGCTGCAGGGGAGGATGGCAGCCGGTAGGGGGCCTGGGGGCGGCCTGGGGGCGGCCTGGGGACAGCTGTGCCCCTGTTGTCTCCTCTCCCCTTGTTCCCCTCTCCCCTTGTTCCCCTCTCACTCTGCTCCTGCCCCCTGTCCCCTCCAGGCAGGGACCCCCCCCTGGAGGCTGAGCTGCTCCAGGCCTGGCTGCTGCTGGTGAACCTCCGGAGCTCTGTGCTGCGGCGCCAGGAAGAGCTCCGACTGCTGTGAGCCCAGCGGGGAGAGACTGGGAGGGGACTGGGCGGGGACCGGGCGGGGGAGCCCCCAACTCCCCCCATCCGCTGCCCCTCCCCCAGGGCACAGGAGCAGGACCTGGAGCGCCGCTGCCAGCTGCTGAGCCAAGAGCTGAGGCAGATGCTGGATGCGGAGGGTGACTGCAGGGCACCGGGGGGGCACTGGGGGCCCCCCGTGCCCGGTGCCCCCCCAGGCAGTGGCCAGCGCCAGGGGCTGCTGCTGGCAGAGCTGGTGGCGCTGGTGGAGCAGAGGGACAGAGTGCTGCAGGACATCGACCGCGGGGAGAGAGAGTGAGGTCCTGGGGGGCACCTGAGGGGGAGCGGGGGGGGTCTAGAGGGAGGTCGGGGGGTGCTGGGGGGGTCCTGAGAGGCTCCTGAGCTTTATTTATAGTTTCTCTTACTGGGGTGAAGTGTGGGGGCTGGGAGGTGGGGGGGGCTGGAAGGGACACCCCCTCTCTCTCTGCCCCCCTCACTACTCCTCCCCCCGCCCAGGGCTGAGGCTGAGGCCGCCAGGGTGCAGCGAGGGCTGGAGCAGTACATGAGGAGCCCCAAGGACAGCTGCTGCCTGCTCTAGGGGGGGGAGCTCCTCCAACCCCCCCCCTCCGGGGACACCCCCAGACCGATGGTAGTCCCTGGGAGCCGTTGGATGCCCCCCCCCGGTCCCCAAATCTATTAAAGTCTCAATCCCCTCCCGGCCTCTCCCAGCCCCACGCTGGCAGCTCCAAGACCTTTATTGTGCTGCAGGAGCTGACACTGGGGAGGGGGAGGGGGGGGATGGCGGAGAGGGTCCCTCGAGGTCTCACTTGGTGATGGTGTTCCTGGGGGGGAGGCGCAGCGGTCAGCTCCCAGTACCAACCAGTAGCACTCTGCCTGCTACCAGGGCAGGCCAGGAGCCTGCCAGGCCCCTCCCCTTCCCACAGCCCCCTGCCCAGTCCCTGCCCTGCCCCCTCCCACTCCCCCCCCTCCTCCCCCGTTCCCCTCCACTCCCTCCCACTCTCCTCCCCTGCTCCCTCAGCTGTCCTCCCGCAGGGCCTCTGGGAGGGCTCCCAGTGCCTCCCAGTTCAAACCACTCCGCCCCATGCCCCCCGCCCAGCCCCGCCCCTCACGCGTTCATGCTCTTGCCGCTGCCGCTCAGCACGAGGAAGGGAGTCTTCTGAGCCTTCTGCTTCTCCTGCAGCAGCGCCACGGTGCCCAGGGGGGTGTCGCTGGAGCTCATCTTCTTCAGCAGCTGCGGGGGGGCTGCTGCTCAGATCCCGGCCTGCCCCCGGGGCCCCCCGTGCTCCCCCCGCGCCCCCCGCTCAGCTCCCGGGCTGCCCCCCGGCCTGCCCCCGCTCAGATCCCGGGCTGCCCCCACGGGATCTGCCTCTCCCAGCCCCTGCCTCTCCCTCTGTTTCCCTAAGCCCCTGCCCTGCCTCCCCTCAGCCTCCCTTTGCCCCTCTGGTGTGCTGCCAAACCCAAAACCCCTCAGTTGACCCCAAGATGCTCCTGGAGACCCCAAACCTCCTCCAGCTGCCCTTGAAGCCCCCTGGAGCCCCCTCCAGCCGCCTCTGCCCTGCTCACCGCCTCCTCGTCCAACTTCTTCATCCTCCTCTCGGTCTTCATCTTGCCGGAGCCCTTCCCGTGGAAGCGGTGCGAGAGCTGCCGGAAGGCCTGGGGGGGCAGGGCGGCAGCTAGGGGGCGCCGCAGCACCTCCGGGGGTGCCGGGTGGCTGCTGGGGGGGGCTGCCGGGGTGGGGGGGGGCTGCCGGGGGGCGCGGGGCGGGGCGGGCACCTCCTTGGGCGTGAGCTTGCGGCCGGTCTCGTCCACGTACTCGATCTTGACCTCGGGCCTGTAGCCTTCCTTCTCCTTGAAGTCCTGCGTGAAGCCGCGGTACTCCTCCCGCCGGCTGTACTTGTCCTCGATCGCCCTGCGGGCACGGCGGCTCAGCGGGCACCGGGCACAGCGGGCACGGGGGGAGCTGGTGGCACGTCAGGAGCTCCAGGGAGTGACCCTTGGGGCACCCCAGGAGCTGGACAGAGCCTGGGGATGGGCTGGGACCTTCTGGGTGTCTGGGGGGAAGGGAGCAGGGGTGGGAGGAAAGGGCTCAGGAGGGGGAAGGGGAGGAGCCAGGGAGGGAGGGGAGGGGCCGAGTTTGGGGGAGGGGCCGGCAGTGATGTCACTCACATCTTGTCCTCGATGCAGTAGACGGCAGAGGGCAGAGACTTGTTGGGAGCCTTCACCCTGGCCACCTTCTGCAGGGTGGTCTCCAGCAGCCCTGCAGACCCCAGCCCCAAATCAGGACCCCACACCCAGATAGAGACCCCAGAGCCAGACAGGGACTCCAGGGAGACCCCAGCCCCAACTGGGGACCCAAGAGCCAAACAGAGACCCCAGATCCAAACAGGGACCCTAGAGCCATAGAGAGACCCCACAGGGACCCCAGATTCCCATAAGAGGCCCCATGAGGACCCCAGACCCAAATAAGGACCTGTGATGTGTTGAAACTACCACAGAACCCCAAACCCAAATAGAGGCCCCAGACCCATTGTGGGACACTTTAAGCCCTCCCCGCAGAGCCCCCAGACCCATTTAGGGACCCTTCCAGTTCCTTATAGCACCCAGAGACTCCCCCATAGTGACTCCAAACTACCCCTTAGAGACCCCAGACCCATTTATGGACCCTTACACCTCCCCACAGAACTCCTAGACCCCACTCTCCACACCCCAGATCCATTTAGGGACCCTTAAACCTCCCCCATAGAGCCCCCAGACCCATTTGCAAACCCTGGAACCTCCCCATAGATTGCCCAGACCCCCCTCTAGAGACCCCAGGCCCATTTAAAGACCTTTAAACCCCCCCATAGCCACCACTCCCCACCCCCAAAGCCCTGAGAAACCCCCCAAAGACTTCAGGTCCCACAAAAAAGCCCCCGGGCCCCCTCTGGAGCCCACTCCCCACCTTTGTTCTGGCAGAGCAGGAGGGCAGCTGCCAGCCCCCTGTTGACTATGGGCTCCTCGTCCAAGATGGTTGTGGAGGAGGCTGAAAGCTGGAGGGGGGGGGCAGGAAAAATGGGGGGGGGGGGGGCTCAGAAAGTCATGGAGAAGCCCAGGGGACCCCCCCTCAAATTCTGGGGCAGCCCTCAAGTGGTTTGGGGCATCTTTATTTGGGGGGACCTGGGTTTGGGGGTTCCTAGCTTGGGGAGAGGTCTTGGTTGGGAAGGTCCTGGTTTGAGTGGGGTGTCCTGATTTGGGGGGAGGCTTGGGGGTCCTGGATTTGGGGGGGGGGGGGGGGCTTGGGTTTGGGAGGGTCCTAACTTGAAGGGCAATCAGTCCTGATTTGAGGGGGGTGGTTGGGGGTCCTGGGTTTCAAAGAGTCTTAATTTGGGGGGGTCTGGGTTTGGGGGAGGGAGTCCCAAGTTTGGGGGTCTGGGGGTGTGTGTCTATTTTTGGGGTCCTTGAGCCTTTTGGGGTGGGGGGTTCCATTTGGGCAGGGTTAGGGGTCTGAGAAAGTCTATTTTGGGGGGTTCAGGATCCATTTCTTGGGGGGGTTGGGTCTATTTTGAGGGTCCTTGAGCCTTTTGGGGGGGTTGGGTTCCGTTTGGGGGGGGTAGGGGTCTGGAGAGATCTATTGGGGGGGTCAGTGCCTACGCTCTGGTGCTGCCTCTCCTCAGCCAGGTTCACACTGCTCCAGCCAACGTTCTCTTCCCCTTCCGAGTCTGGGGACCCCCCCGGGGGCGGGGAGGGGCCTGGATGCTCCAAAGCCTGGGGGGGAATGGGAAGGAAAGAAGAATCAGGACCGGGCCCAGCCGCGGTTCCGCGCCACCTGCTGCCGCCACAGGGTACTGCAGGAGCTCCCCGGTACGCCTCTAAAGCACTGCAGAGGTCCTCTGGCGCCACCTGCTGCCGCCACAGGGCACTGCAGGAGCTCCTGATGTGCCTCTAAAGCACTGCAGAGGTCCTCTGGCGCCACCTGCTGCCGCCACAGGGTACTGCAGGAACTCCCTGATGTGCCTCTAAAGCACTGCAGCGGTCCTCTGGCGCCACCTGCTGCCGCCACAGGGTACTGCAGGAGCTCCCTGATGTGCCTCTAAGCACTGCAGAGGTCCTCTGGCGCCACCTGCTGCCGCCACAGGGTACTGCAGGAGCTCCCTGATGTGCCTCTAAAGCACTGCAGAGGTCCTCTGGCGCCACCTGCTGCCGCCACAGGGTACTGCAGGAGCTCCCTGATGTGCCGCTAAAGCACTGCAGCGGTCCTCTGGTGCCACCTGCTGCTACCATGGGGTACTGCAGGAGCTCCCTGATGTGCCGCTAAAGCACTGCAGAGGTCCTCTGGCGCCACCTGCTGCCGCCACATGGTACTGCAGGAGCTCCCCAGTGCACCTATAAAGCACTGCAGAGGTCCTCAGACGCCACCTGCTGCCACCATAGGGTACTGCAGGGACTCTCTGTGGCCCCCTATTGACCCTGCACCCCGGTATCAGCCTCCCATAAGCCTCCCCCAGACCCCTCCCACCCTGCCCATACTGCCCCCTTATCCCCCCTAGGTCCCCACATCCCCTCCCCATCTCCCCCATGCTTCTTCCAACCCTCCCCATATCCCTAAGACCCCCCATAGATGCCCCTCAGGACTCACTCCGGCACCCTAAGACCCCTCCCAGCACCCCTGGGTGCCCTCCTGACCCCCCAACTGCCTCTCCACCTCCTCCTCTTACCTTCTTCTCCCACACCCCATTCCCACCCTCTCCCTAACTCCCTTACCCCTCCGCCTTCCCTCCCCCGCCTCACCATCAGCTCCTCCTGCTCCTCCCTGTTCCCTGCCAGGCCATAGGTTGGGATCTCCCCCAGGGTCCTGCAGAACTCGGAGGTGGCATTGAAGACGATGGAGCCCCCCCGGGGGTCCGGCCCTGGGACCCCCCCTGAGCCTCTCAGTAGCTCCAGCACCTGGGCAGGGGGCTGAGGAGGGAGGGGCAGGAAGGATTAGAGAGTTTTATGGGGGAGGGAGAGAGAGGGACATGAACTAAAAGTAGGACCCAATGGGTCAGGGAAGGTCCTAAAGGGCACCCATGGGTGCTTGGGGGGGGTCTAAAGGTGCTGGGGGGGTTCTAAAGGGCAGCCCAGGGGGGGAAGGAGGGGGGGAAGGAGGGGGGGAAGGAGGGGGGGAAGGAGGGGGGAAGGAGGGGGGGAAGGAGGGGGGGAAGGAGGGGGGGAAGGGGTGCCCCCTGGTGGTCACTGAGGGAACTGCAGCTGGGGCTGAACCCCAGGGGTGCCAGAAGCTTTGGGGGCAGGCGCGGGGGTCCCCACACACCTTGGGCGCCCCCTGGTGGTCGCGCAGGGCCTGCAGCTGCCGCAGGCGGCGACTCCTCTGCAGCTGCAGCTGCAGCTCCTGCTGCTCTCCCTCCTCCTCCTCCTCCAGCCCCTGTGGGGGGGACCCGGAGCCCCCAGCCTCGTCTGGGGGGGTGAAGAGGGCACCCATGGGTGTGGGGGTGGAGGGCACCCAGAGGTACTCCCCCTCAACCCCACCCACTTAGGACCCTCCCTACCCCTTTAGGACACTCCCCCCCCAAACACCCATGGGTGCCCCTTAGGTCCCTCCCCACCCTCTCGGGACCCCCAGCACCCATAGGTGCCTCTTAGGACCCTGCCCAGCACGCTTTGACCTCCTCTGGACCTTCCCCACCCCCCTTAGCCCGCTCCCCCAGCACCCATGGGTGCCCTTTAGGACCCCTCCCAGCCTCTCGGGACCCTCCCCAGCACCCCTGGGTGCCCCCCACCCACCCTCACTGCTGATCTCCATGTTCTCGACCCGGGGGTCGTCAGAGGGGAGCTGGGGAGGGGGGCCCTGGGTGGGGCTAGAGGGGGCTGGGGCTTCCCCAGCCTCTGCCCCCCCCTCAGCCCCCTCCTCATCCTCCTGCACCCTGCGGCCACGCCCACGGGACCTGCAAGCAAGGAGGGGAAAGGGTTAAAAGAGGTGGGGGGAGCTGCCTGGGCCCCTCAGGACCCGTCCCAGCACCCTTAGGCTCCCTCCAGAACCCATAGGAGCCCCTTAGGGCCCGCTAAAGAACCCCCTCAGCAAGCTCAGGACATCTCCCAGCACCCTAAGAGCCCTCCCAGCACCCACGGGTGCTCCGCAGGGCCCCTCCCAGCACCTTCAAGACCTCTCCCCGCACCCAGGGGTGCCCCTTAGGACCCCTCCCAGCACCCTTAAGACTCCCCAGGCCCCCTTAGGGCCCCCCTCAGGACATTCCCAGCCCTACCTGGACCCAAAGTCCCCCTGGGTGTCCCCGGGGGCCATGGGCAGGAGGTCGTCAGCCTTCAGCGGCCTCCTCCGCAGCCTCTTCACCCTGCGCCGAGTCTTCCGGAAGGTCACCTGGGGAGGGGGCCCCAAAAGCCTTCAGACCCCACCAAGGCCTCCCCCAGACCCTACACCCACCCCAAAACTGGCTCCCAAGCACCCAGCTGCCTCCCAGTGCCACCAGTTGCTCCCCCCCCCAAGAGAGTTAGCCCCCCGCCACCCCAGGCCCCAGAAAGAGGCTTAGACTGCCCCCACAACTCTCCAGCTCAATCCCAGTGCTCCCAGTCGCCCCCAAGGGGACTTGGCCCCCCCCAAGTTCAATCCCAGTGCTCCCAGTCGCCCCCAAGGGGACTTGGCCCCCCCCAAGTTCAATCCCAGTGCTCCCAGTCGCCCCCAAAGGGACTTGCCCCCCCCAAGTTCAATCCCAGTGCTCCCAGTCGCCCCCAAGGGGACTTGCCCCCCCCCCCAAGTTCAATCCCAGTCCCCCCCCAGCCCCATCCCCCGGTCTCACCATCTCCTCTGGGGTCAGATACTCAGGGGCCAGGCGCAGGGGGGGCAGCTGCAGGCTTTGGGAGGCAGGGCCAGGGGGAGCCCCAGCTTGGGGGTCTCCACCAGGGCCCCCCCCAACTGGGGCCCCCCCACCAGGGCCCAGGCGGAAGGAAGGTCGCTGGGGGGGGTCTGAGTACTTGGGGAGCAGCACCTTGGGCTGGGGGCCCTGGGGGGGGACAGAGAAGGAGACAAAAAGGCCAAGTTCGACCCCAAAAGGTCCAACTTTGACCCCAAAATGGCCATTTTGGACCCCAAATGTCCAAGGTTTGCCCCCAAAAGTCCAATTTTCACCCCAAAATGTCCAGACCTGCTCTGGAAGCAGTGAACTTTTGCCCCCAGCAGCCCATTTGGGACCCCAAATGTCCAATTCTTACCTCAAAAAAGGCCATTTTCCCCCCCCCCAGCTCAGCTTTACCCCAAAGGAGCTGATTCCCACCCAAAATGTCACATTTCTACCTCAAAATCCCCTCCTTTGTTCCCAAATTTCCCTTTCTGGACCCCAAAATGGCCAGTGGGGGCCCCAAAGGTTCCGTTTTGACCAAACCCCCCAATTTTCACCCCAGTCTGCAATTTCTGACACCAAATGGCCCTTTTGGGCCCAAACTCTCCATTTTTAACCCCAAAACGTCCGTTACTCACCCAGGAACTCTGAGTTCTACCCCAGATATCCTTTTTGAAACAGAATGACCAATTTTGACCCAGAATGTCCAATTTCTACCCCAGAACGTCCATTTCTGATGCAAAAAGCTCAATTTCTACCCCCAAAGGCTTTTGGGGACCTCAGGAGCCCAATTGTCCTTTTCTTGGCCTTTTTACCCCAAGCCTTCAGCCGAGGAAGCCTGCAGCCCTCCTTCCCCCTGAGGCCCAGCCCAGGGCTGCCACAGCCCCCAGCCCTTGACCCCAGAATGGCCCTTTGGACCCCCAAATGGCCACGTTTCACCCCACAAGGCCCTTTCTTAAGCCCCAAATGTGCTTTTCTGTCCCCAAAATGGCCATTTTTGGTCACCCTTGGAGACACCAAAGGCCTGAGGTCCCCCTGGGGCCACCAAGGGCTCCAGGTGCCCTCCCTGCCGCCCCTGGGGCCACCAAGGGCTCCAGGTGCCCTCCCTGCCAACCCCTGGGGCCACCCAGGGCTCCAGGTGCCCTCCCTGTCCCCTCTGGAGGCCGGCAGCAGCAGTGGTGCCCGCGGTGGGCGCGGCGCCGGAGGGCGCCCGGGGCAGACCTTGGCGGCGCTGGCAGGGTCCTGCTGCTCGTAGGGGTCGTAGTGAGGCTTCTGGCGCAGCTCCAGGCTCTGCCGCGCCTGCTCCTGGGCCAGCAGGCTGGCGTCACCAGCACGTCCTCGGCCTCCTCCAGCACCCCTGGGACAACCAAGGAGTTAGGGACACCATGGGATGTGCTCAGCCCCTCCAGCCCCTGGGCAACCAAGGGGTTAGGGACACCACGGGATGTGCTCAGCCTCCTCCAGCACCCCTGGGACAACCAAGGGGTTAGGGACACCACGGGATGTGCTCAGCCCCCTCCAGCACCCCTGGGACAACCAAGGGGTTAGGGACACCACGGGATGTGCTCAGCTCCTCCAGCACCCCTGGGACACCAAGGGTTAGGGACACCAGGGATGTGCTCAGCCCCCTCCAGCACCCCTGGGACACCAAGGGGTTAGGGACACCACGGGATGTGCTCAGCCCCCTCCAGCACCCCTGGGACACCAAGGGGTTAGGGACACCACGGGATGTGCTCAGCCCCCTCCAGCACCCCTGGGACACCAAGGGTTAGGGACACACGGGATGTGCTCAGCCCCCTCCAGCACCCTGGGACACCAAGGGGTTAGGGACACCACGGGATGTGCTCAGCCCCCTCCAGCACCCCTGGGACAACCAAGGGGTTAGGGACACCATGGGATGTGCTCAGCCCCCTCCAGCACCCCTGGGACACCAGGGGCACACCAAAGGATGAGGGCAGAAGGGGACAAGGATGGGGACAGCAGGGGGACACCAAGGGATGGGGACGCCAATGCCCCCTGAGGCCACCACGGATCTTACATCCTCCTTGTGGTCCCCTGAGGCCACCTCAGCTCCTGTGACCTCCTCATGTCCCCTCAGGCCACCATGGGCCTCCCCTTGCTGCCCTCCTCGGTGGCCACCCCAGGCTGTGCCCCACTGACCTTTGTCCTTCAGGGTGAGGACCAAGGTCTCCCCCTCACGGAAGGTCTCCACGTCGTGCTCCACCGTCAGCCCCTGCAGGTCCCTGGAGCTGTAGAGCTCCTGGGGTTGGGGACAAAGGGACGTGAGGGGAGGTCACCACCACCCCCAGGGGGCCTCCAGCAGTCCCCAGGTTACCTTCTTCCTCTTCATGAACTCTTCCTCCACCAGGGTGCTGACCCCGAACTCTTGGTCCATCTCCTCCAGCAGCTTGGCCTGGGGAGGGGAAGCCACCAGGGCTCAGCTGGGGTGAGGCCTCCGAGGGCCCAAACCCAAGGGGGAGGGCCTGGGGGGTGATGACATCATCTGGGGGTGGGGGGCCCCTGACCCTCTTCTCGGCCATCTCCTTCTCCTGCTGCAGCTGCCGGCTGCGCCGGATCCAGGCCGCGGTGTCCTCCAGCCAGGGATCCTCCTCCCCCAGCGTCCGCACCTTGCTGTGGGCAGCGGGCAGGGGGCTCAGGGGGCGACCCGGGCAGGGGGGGCAGGGACCCACCCCGGGGCAGGGGGCAGGAAGGCCCAGTTTGGGGTGAAAACAGGTAAGTTTGATTAACAACCATTTTGGGGTTAAAAAAGAGAACTTAGGGTCAAAAGAGACAGCCTGGGGGGAAGGAGATGATTCGGGGGTCAAAATGGGGAGATGGGGGGAGCAAAGAATTTGGGGTCAGAAAGGCAGAGTGTGGGTCAAAAGCAACCACTTGGGGGGGGCAGGGCAGGCTCCCAGGGAGCTCGGCTCAGAAGGGAACTCCTGAGGCTAAGGAGAGAGTTTTGGGTTGGAAAAAACAGAATTTGGGTTAAAAAGAGAAGCTCTGAGGTGAAGAAAATGAGTCCCCAGGAGTCCCCAGGGCTCCCCACCCCCCCCGGCCCCCCGGCCCTTGCCCCCACCCCAGCTTCTGGTTGAGGATCCTCTTCTCCTTGGCTGCTGCCAGCTTCTCCCTCAGCTCCTGGCGCTGCCGCAGCAGCAGGGGGTTGATCACCTCTGCTGCCACCGGGTCCTCCTTGGTGCCAGCCTCTGGGGGGGCACAAAGAGGGGGTGAGGACCCCCCCGGCGCTCGCCTGGCTGCCCCCTGCCCCGCTGGGGCGGAGGAGGCAGGAGGGGGAGCCCCAATCTCACCTTTCTTGGCTGCTGTGGTCTCCAAGGGCTTCAGGCCCAGCTTGGCCCTCAGCTTGCTGGGGAGGCAATGAAGGGTGGGTGGGGGGCACCCGGGCGGGGGGCACCCGGGGGTGGGGGGCAGGAGATAACCAATGGGAGGTAGGGGGCACCCAAGGGTGGGGGGCACTCAGGGGTGGGGGGGCACCCAGGGGGGGCTCTGGGGGTCATGGGGGGGGGGGGGGGGCGGGGCACTGGGAGGGGGCAGGCAGTAACCAATGGGGGGTGGAGGGCTCCCAGGAAAGGGGCACCCATGGGTGGGGGTCCCAGGGGGGTCCCTGGGGTGGGGGACAGCCAGGAAGGGGGCTAGAAGAGATCCTACAGGGGGCCTTGGGGTGGGGGGCACCCGGGAAGGGGGGGGGGGGGCACCCAGGGGTCTCTTACTTGGTCTCCTCCACACTGAGAGCAGATTCAGCCCCGGAGGCCTTGGGGGTGGAGGCTGGGGGAAATCGATACTCAGCAATTAAGGACAGTAATTAACAACCAATAAGAGCTATTGGATATTAAGAGCTATTGGTCCCTGCTGGGGGCACTGGGGGGCAATGAATGGGGGGGGGGCTCAGGAGGGGTCCCAGCAACCCTCCCAGGGCCCTTTGTGGAGGCTAAGAAGGGGCTGGGGGGAGGGTAATTACTAATGGCAACTATTAGCGACTAATAAAGGTTATTGATTGCTAATGGAAGATATTGATTGCTATAGAGAGTTACTGGTAATCCACAGGGGAGGGGGACCCAGAGTGGGTCCCAGCACCTCTCAGTGTGGCTGAAAATACTGATTATTAATTACCATTATTAGCCCCCAGTAACTATCACTCATTCTCATTAGTATTATTAGTTACCCCCAATTGACTTATTTATTAACTACTAATCAATTTCTGGTCCTTAACTGCCAATAACCACTAATTGAGTGGCAATCAGAACTATTGATCTGGTATCTGGAATTATCAATCACTCATTAATAAGGGACTAGGAACCAATCAGGGGTCCCAGTGCACCTTAATGAGCACAAAAAGAATCACTGATTGCTAATCACTGTGATCAATTGCCACCAATTGCCATTAATCACTCCCAATCATTATTAGTTATTAGTCCCTGCTAATTATTAAGAGACCACTGCAGCTAATAGAAGGTCCCAGCACCCTCCCAGTGCCCTTTGCTCTGTCTGCCACCATTATTAGCCTCCAATAAGTACCACTAATCACTAATAACAATAGTTATTGATTATCAGCTACTATTGATTATTAACCGGGAGCCTATCAGGAGCTAACAAAGGCTCCCAGCAGCCTCAGCTGTGGCTGGAAAGGGAGAACCGATCACCAGTGATGGTCATTAGCCACTAAATAAATACTATTAATTACCAAAACTAATAATTAACTGTTATTAATCACCATTAGTTATTGATCAAGAGCTCATTAAGAGCTAGTAGAAGGCCCCAGTACCCCTTCCTGTAGCTGGGGAGATATAATTGCTAAAAAATCGTTATTATTAGTAGCTAATAACAACCACTGATACTGACCACTGACTGCTATTAGCTGCTGGTAATTACCAACCAGGAGCCCATCTGGAGCTCACAGAGGGTCCCAGACTTCTCCCAGTGCCCCCCAGCCCAGCCCTGCCCCCAGCCCCACCCCCACAGCCCCCCCAAGCCCTCCCTCCCCCAACCCCATTTCCTCGCCCTCCCCCTCACCGTTCTCCTCTCTCTCCTCCCTCCTCTCCCTCTTCGTCCTCCTCTCTCCGTCGCCGCTCCCCCGGCCATGGCTGCTCCTCGCCGGCTCCTCGGTGGTTCCCCCGCGGCGAGAAGAGGAAGAAGCGGAACTGGAACCGGCGCCGCCGCCTCCTCCGCCGCCGCCGCTCCTTTCCCCGCGGGAGCGGCTCCGCTTCCCCCTCCGCTCCCCTCCGCGGTGCCGATGCTTGCGGTGCTCCCGCGGCCTCCCCGCCGCGGTGGCTCCCGGGGTGGCTCCCGTGGTCGTCGTCGTCGCCGCCCCTCCTGCCGGGGCCTCTTCGGCGGCTTCGGCGCCGCCGCGCTCCCGGTGATGCTTCTTCGAGGAGCCCATGGCCCGCGCGCCCGGAACGGCCGGCCACCCACGGCGTCACTTCCGGGCCTGCGCCCGGGCCCAGGCAAGGAGAGGCGCTTCCGGTGAGGGCAAAGGGGCTTCCGGTGAGGGCAAAGGGGCTTCCGGTGAGGGCAAAGGGGCTTCCGGTGAGGGCAAAGGGGCTTCCGGTGAGGGCAAAGGGGCTTCCGGTGAGGGCAAAGCGGCTTCCGGTGGGGATCGTTTGTGGTTGGCTGGGAGCCGCTGGGAAGGGAGGGGCTCAGGACTGGACGCCGCGCTCGGGGCGAGGAGAGCCCCCGCGCGGGGAGCGGAGCCCCCGGGGAGGAGAGCCCCCGGGAGCAGGTCTGATTCCTGACAGACACCTGCCTGGAGAGGCAGGAACACCCTGGAGTTTTCCACGAGGCTCCTGCTGCAGGACTGTCCCTGGGACCGCCCCGAGGGTTTGCTGCTCCCACGCCGGCAGCACGTGCCCCGACAGGCGCAGCGCTGCTGCTCCTTGTTTACTTTTTAATGCTGAAGGAGATTCTGAACCATTGAAGGTGTCCAGAGAAGGGCGATGAGGCTGGCGAGGGGTCTGGGGCACAGCCCTGTGAAGAGAGGCTGAGGGAGCTGGGGTTGCTTAGCCTGGAGGAGGCTCAGGGGAGACCTCATTGCTCTCTACAGCTCCCTGCAGGGAGGTTGTAGCCAGGAAGGGGTTGGTCTCTTCTCCCAGCGCCAGAACGAGAGGACACAGTCTCAAGCTGCGCCAGGGGAGGTTTAGGCTGGAGGTGAGGAGAAAGTTCTTCCCAGCATGAGTGGCCATGGGAATGTGCTGCCCAGGGAGGTGGTGGAGTCCCCATCCCTGGAGGTGTGCAAGAGGGGACTGGATGTGGCACTTAGAGCCATGGTTTAGTTAGTCCTGAGGTGTTGAGTGCTAGGTTGGACTTGATGATCTCTGAGGTCTTTTCCAACCATGTTGATTGTATGATTCCCCCACGCCAGGAGGCCCTTGGCATTCTTGGCCCCCTGGGCACACTGGTGGCTCCTGTTCAGCTGCTTTCACCCAGCACCCCCAGGTCCCTCACTGCCTGGCTGCTCTCAGCTGCTCTGTGCCCAACCTGCAGCTGCCTGGGGTTGCTGTGGCCAAGGTGCAGCCCCTGGCACTCAGCTGCCAGGGCTGGAAGGGACCTCAAGGCTCAGCCAGCTCCAACCCCCTGCCATGGGCAGGAACACCTCACACTGCAGCAGGTTGCTCACAGCCACAGCCAGCCTGGCTGCAAACACCTCCAGGGGTGAGGCTGCCACCACCTCCCTGGGCAGCCTGTGCCAGGCTCTCACCACCCTCATGGGGAGGAACTTAGAATCACTAAGGTTGGAAAAGACCTCAAAGATCAACAAGTCCAACCTGTGAACCCAACACCTCATGACTGCTAAACCATGGCTTCAAGTGCCATGTCCAATCCCCTTTTGAACATCCTGTAGCAACCTCCTGAACGTGTCCAATCCCCTTTATGAAGACCTGAGGAAACAACCCTCGTGACTCCGAGTAGATGTTGAGCCAGGGAGCTGAAAGATGGAAAAGACACTTTGATTACAAGATGGGATTCCACTCTTTCCATTGGTGGCCACAAAAACATTCTCAAACCAATCTTTATACCTTGGCACTGTTAGACTAAAGGGTTTAGTTGATTAGATGGTGCTGGGTAACAAGTTGGACTCAACGACCTCGAAGGTCCCTTCCAACCAGTTTAGTTCTTCTTCCTAACATCCAACACAGAACTTCTTCCTAACATCCAACTGAATCTCCCCACATCTAGTTCTGCTCCATCCCCCCCAGTGCTATCCCTCCCTGACACCCTCACCAGCCCCCTGCAGATCCTGGAAGGCCACAATTAGGTCTCCTGGGATCCTCTCTCAGGCTGTGCTCACAGCAGAGCAGCTCCAGCCCTCTGCTTCTCCTCGTGGCCCTTCTCTGGACACCTTCCAGCACCTCCAGAGCCTTCCTGGCACAGAGGCTCCAGAGCTGGACCCAGAGCTGGACCCAGAGCTGCAGCTGTGGTCTGAGCAGAGTGGAGCAGAGGGGCAGAATCCCCTCCCTCACCTGCTGGCCACACTTCTCCTGCTACAGCCCAGGCTCTGCTTGGCTCTCTGGGCTGCAAGTGCTCCCTGCTGGCTCCTGCTGAGCTTCTCCTCCCCCAGCACCCCCAAGCCCATTTCTCCAGGGCTGCTCTCAAGCCAGTCCCTGCCCAGCCTATGTCAGTGCCTGGTCCCGGTCCTGACCCCTGA
Source organism: Colaptes auratus (assembly GCA_015227895.2). Lineage (NCBI taxonomy): Eukaryota > Metazoa > Chordata > Aves > Piciformes > Picidae > Colaptes > Colaptes auratus. The sequence goes on along the minus strand of CM026893.1, from coordinate 22,517,765 downwards.
GGGACTCCACTGGTCCCTGGCCTCCACCTGGACATGCAGCATTGACAGCCACCCTTTGTTCAATGCCATCCTGTTGGACCCTGGCAGGGTCCCTCTGCATTTTGCTGTTCTATTCCTCTCTACAAATTCATCTGCTAATACTGAGCCTAATCCAGACCCCAGCACCTTTCCTCACACTCATAGCAGGTTTAATGCATAGATTCATTTGCCTCACCTAAGGCCTGTATCAGAGTGGTTAGGAATCATTGGTTGGGTTGATTTGGGTTCATCTTGAGCTGATTTTGGTTTATTTTGAGTTAATTGAGATTAACTTTGATTTGGGTTCAGCTTGGGTTGCTCTTGGTTCATCTTGAGTTGAGTTGGGTCCCTCTTGGGTTGATATGGGTTAATTTTGGGTTGATTTGGCTTTAGTGGATTTGGGATAATGTTGTTTGATTCTGGTTATTTTGGGGCTGTTTTGGGTTCACCTTGGGCTGATTTGGTTCAGGCTGTGATTGGCTGTGGTTGATCTGGGGGAGGGCAGTGAGGCTCCAAGCTGGGTGGGAGTCGACCTGCTGGGGGCGAGGAAGGCTCTGAGCAGGGCTCTGCCCAGGCCTCCATGGCTTGAGGTTCCCCAAGGCCAAGCCTTGAGCGCCGCTCCTGGAGGCTCTGGGGGTGCTGGGTGCCAGCAGCTGGAGATGAGCCAGGAGGGTGCCCAGGAGGCCTCCAGCAGCCTGGCCCGGCCCAGTCGTGCTGTGGCCAGCAGGAACAGGGCAGGGATTGTCCTCCTGTGCCCCAGGGAGGCCACCCTGGGCTCCATGCTTGCTGCAGGAAGGTCATGGAGGAGCTGGAGCAGCTCCAGAGAAGGCCAAGGGGCAGGGGGCGGCTGCACCATCAGAGACCACCCGCGGGGGCAAGAAGCCACCAGGCATCCACTGGTGGGGGGCGGGCAAAATGGTGGCGCCCTAGAGCCCATAAAAGATGCCTGGGGAAGGAGGGGTGCAAAATGGCGGCGCCCTGAGGGTACAACAAGGTGGCGTCGCTCGAGGCGGGATAAGTGCCGGGGGGGCGGGGAGGTGGAGATGAGGAAGGGTGCCCGGAGGGCATCAAAAGGGCGATGCCCTGAGGGTACAGCAAGATGGCGTCGCTGGGGGGGGGGGTGTGTGGTGGAAACAGCAGGGCGGTACCCAGCGGGCATCAAAATGGCGGCGCCCTGCGGCTACACCAAAATGGCAGCGCCCTGTGGCCGCCACAAAACGTTCGACACCCTGGGGGTAGGTCAAAATGGCGGCGCCCTAAGGCTACACCAAAATGGCGGCCGCGGAGAGGAGGGGTGGAGGCGGAAGGCGGCAAGATGGCGGCCGGGTGCCGTTCTCGTGCCCCCTTTAATCCGCCCCTGATTGGCGCCGCGGTGGCGCCGGGGGCGGGGCCGGCGAGGCTATAAAAGGTTCCCCCTAGGGGCGCGAGGCGGCCCTCAGGCGGCAGCGAGAAGGTAGCTGAGGGAGAGCCGAGCGGGGGTGGGGGGGAGAAGGTAGCTGAGGGAGAGCCGAGCGGGGGGGAAGAAGGTAGCTGAGGGAGAGCCGAGCTGGGGGGAAGAAGGTAGCTGAGGGAGAGCCGAGCTGGGGGGGGAAGAAGGTAGCTGAGGGAGAGCCGAGCGGGGGGGGGGGGGAAGGAGAAGGTAGCTGAGGGAGAGCCGAGCGGGGGGGGAAGAAGGTAGGTGAGGGAGAGCCGAGCGGGGGGGGGGGGGGGGGGGAGAGAAGGTAGCTGAGGGAGAGCCGAGCCGGGGGGGGGGGGCAGAAGGTAGCTGAGGGAGAGCCGAGCGGGGGGGGGGGGGGCAGAAGGTAGATGAGGGAGAGCCGGGCGGGGGGGGGGGGCGGCGGCAAAGGTCTTTTTTGGGGCTTAAGGGATTTGGGGACCCCCTGCAGCGGTTGGAAGGCCCTGAGGAAGGTCCTGAGAGTCCCTTTGGCGAGACTGGGGGGCTGGGGGGAGTCTTAAGGGGGTTTGGGGGGGTTAAGGGTTTTGGGGACCTCCTTGAGGGGTGTGAGTGCTCTGAGCAGGGTCTCTATAGAGTCCTTTCAGTGCGATGGGGAAGCTGAGGGTGGCCTTTGAGGGGGCTGGGGGGGGGGGAGGGCGCTGGGGGGGGGTCCTGGGGGAGTGGAGGATGCCCAGGAGCCGTTTTGGGGTGTCCTGTGGATTTTTAGGGGGTCCTAAGGGGAGCTTGACGCCCCGAGGGGTTTTGGGGGGATCCTGGGGGAAATTAGAGGAGTCTCGGGTGGCTCTTAGACCCCCATGAGAATTTGGGGGGGTCCTGAGGGCATCTTGGCCCCCCCCCGCCAAGGTTTTGGGATGCTTAAGGGGGGGTCCTGCGTCTTTCATGAGGCCATTGGGCTCTAAGGGACCTCCCCCAGGGGTTTGGGGAGGGGCAAGGAGGGAGCTCAGAGCCCCGCAAAAATTGAGGAGTGTTGGGGGGGTCTTAGGCCCCTCAGGGAGGGGGTGGGGAAGGTTTTGGGATGCAGGGGGGAGCCCCCTCCCCACTTCTGATTCTGGGGTCTCTTTTGAGTGGGAGCTTTGGGAGTCCCCCCTTGGATCTTTGGGGTCTCCCCACCTTTTCAATTTGGGGGGCTTCCCTCTTAACCCCCCCTTCCTCCCCCCTCTCTCTTGCAGCTCTCTCCATGGACCCCCCCAGCTCCCTTCCACCCCCCGTGGAGCTCTCCACCCTGGCAGCCACCAAACCCCCCGCGGAAAACTCGGGGGACCCTCCCCCAGCCCCCCCCAACCCCCCCCCGGAGGACCCTCTGGGGGATGGGGGGGGAGGGGCCAAGAATGGTTTGGTCTTGAAGATGCCTCCTGAGGAGGAGGAAGAGGAGGAAGGAGGAGGAGGAGGGGGGAAGGAAGCTAAGGGGGGGAGCCCCGAGGAGGAGGTGGTGTTGGGGGTGGGGGCTGGAGCCCCCCAGAAGTTCACAGGGCTGGGGAAGGAGGAGCTGCTGAGGGCTGCTGCCTCCCCCCCCTGGAGGAAGGCTCGCATCTGCCTCCCTCCTCCTCTTCTGGCTGGGCTGGGGGGGGATGCTGGGGGCTGCTGCTGCCATCGTGGCCAGGGCCCCCCCCTGCAGACCCCTCCCCAGCAGGCACTGGTGGCAGCTGGGGGCCCTCTACAGGGCACCCCCAAAGGAGTTCGGGGGTGACCTGAAAGGTGAGGGGGGAGGGGAAAAGGGAGGGGAAAAGGGGAGGGGAAGAGAAGGAAAAGGGCAGAGGGGAGGAAAAAAGGGGAGGGAGAGAAGGAGAAAAAGAGGAGAGGGAGGGATGGGGAGGAAAAGGAGAAGGAGAAAGTAGGGGAGGGAAGTAAGGGGGAGAGGGAAAAAGGAAGGGAAAGAGGGCAAAGGGGTGGGGGGGAGGGAGAGGGGAAGGGGGAGTAAGGGTTGCTGGGAGGAGAACTTCGGGGTCCTGGGGGGAAGTTCAGGATCCTTTGGGGTGGTTTTGGGGTCCCGGAGGGCTTGGGGGTCCCTGGGGGTGGTTTTGAGGTCTCTGGGGATAATTTTAGGGTCCCTGGGGGGGGCTCAATTCTGGGGGTCTCACCCCTCCCCCCCCTTTTTTCTGCCCCTCCCCAGGGGTCTCAGCTCACCTGGAGCACGTGGCAGGGTTGGGGGCTCGGGGCCTGATCCTGGGCCCCCTGCACCCCCAAAATGCCTCATCGGAGGGGGGCTCCAAACTGCCCCTCCTGGAGCAGCTGGAGTCAAGTTGGGGGTCCCTGGAAGATTTTGGGGAGCTCCTGCAGGCAGCCAAGAAGAAAGGTGAGGGGGGGAGCCCCAAGTTGGGTAAGGGGGCACCCTAAGTTTTGGGTTCGGGAGGGGGGCCTCAAATGGGGTCTGGGGTGGTCTAAAGTGGGGACAGCCCCAAGTTTGCTCTCTGGGGGGGTCAAAAAGAGGGGAAAGCCCCAAAATGAGGGGGAGCAGCCTTCAGAGGAGCCCCCCCAGTGCTCTGGGGGTCCCAAGTCTCTGGGGTGGGGGAGATTGGGAGTGCCCTCACCCCCTTTTTGCTCCTCCAACCCCCCCAGGGCTGCAGCTGCTGGTGGACCTGACCCCCAAGTTTGGGGAGGGCTGCTTTGGGAGGGCCTGGCTGAGCACCCCCAGTTCAATGAGCACATGAAGGTAAGGGGGAGAACTTTTGGGGGTCCCCGGGTGGGTTTGGGGGACCCCGGGTCACTTTTGAGGTCTCTGGGGGGCTGTTGGGGGTCACTGGCGTCCCTGAGTGGGATTTGGAGTCCCCTGGTTGGGCTTTGGGGTCCTTTGGCCTCCTTTTGGTGTTCTTGGGATGGTTTTGGGGTCCCTGGGTGAATTCTGGGGGCTCCCAGATCACTTCTTGGGGTCCCTGGAACAGATTTGGGGTCCCTTGAGTAGATTTTGGGTTCCCCTGGGAGATCCCATAGGTGGGTTTTGGGGGCCTGGGGCCCCTTCTGGGGGTCCTTCCTTTGGTTTTTGGGGTCCCTAGGTGCCTTCTGGGGTCCTTGGGTTGGGTTTGGGGCTCCCTGGGTTACTCTCAGGGGTCCCTGTGTGATGCTGGGGTCCCCCCAGGGGGTGCTGAGCTCCTGGCTGCAGAGAGGGGTTGGAGGCTTCCTGCTGGACGGCATCGAGGAGCTGCCGGTGAGAGGGGGAGGGGGAATGGGGGCCTGGGGGGGCTGGGAGTAGGGGGGCTGGGAATGGGGGGCTGGAAGAAATGGGGGGGCTGGGGGCGGGGTCAGGTGTGGTCTGGGGTCCCTATAGAGCAGAAATGGGGGCTGGGGGAGCTCGCGCTGGGGGCTGGGGAGGCCAAATTTGGTCTGGGGTCTCGCTGTGGGGCAGAGCTAGGAGTCTGGGGGTGACTATGAGGCCAAACTGGGGGGGGGGGACCCCAGGTTGGGTCTGGGGTCTCCCTGTGGCTCAGCCCTAGGGGTGGGCCCCAAATTGGGGTCCCAACATTGGGCTGAGGTGGGAGACCCCAAATGGGGTCTGGCCTCCCCTTGTGGTGCACAACTATGGGGCTGGGGTCCCCCCTAAGACCGTGGACCCCTATTTGGGTCTGGGGCCTTCCCTTTGGGGACCCCTTCCCTAATTGCCCTCTTCCTCCCCCCAGCTTCACCTCCTCTCGGAGTGGCAGAATCTGACCCGGGCCCAGCCAGGCCCTGAGGGGGGCTCCAGGTGAGGCCTCCCCTGACCCCCCTAGCCCTTCTGTTGTGACCCCCAACACTTGGGGTCATCTCTAGCCCCTCTCGAGGGGCCCCCTGAAGACCCCAGGCCCAATTCCTCTGCTGCCCCTCCCCTGTGTTTTTCAGGGTGCTGGTGGGGGGCAGCAGGCTCCTGGCCCAGGCTGAGCTGCTGCAGCTGCTGCAGAGGCTTGGGCAGGAGGCCCCAAGGCTGCCCCTGCTGGGGCGCTTCCAGGAGGCTCTGGGGGAGACCCCAGCACCCCAGCTTGCTTCC
>CM026893.1:22469574-22511836 GCA_015227895.2 Colaptes auratus | reverse complement strand
CTCCGCCGCCCGCCCACAGCCGCCGCCGCCTCGCGACGCCCCCGGGAGGCCGCTACGCGCGTGCCACGTGACTCGGCGCCGCGCACGGTGCGCACGCGCGACCGCACTGCCCTCTCCCTCCCTTCGCCGCGCGAACATTTCCGGCGCGCTGCGCGTGCGCCGCGCATGCGCTCGGGCATTTCCTCGCGGCGCCTGGCGGCTGCGCTCGGCGCGCCCGGCCCCGCCCACGCCCGCAACGGTCGCGGCGGGCGCCGGCCACGCCCCCTCCCTCGCGCGGGCCGAGAATATTTTTTTTCTCATTGGTTCCGGCTTCGCCCTATGGGAAAGCGGAGAGGGGAGCGGAGGGATGGGTTCCGCCTAGCGACGGGGGAGCGGCGCTCTGCGATTGGTCGAGGATGGGAGGCATCGCGCGTTTTCCCGCCCGCTGGGGCGCGCGGCCATTTTGTGTAGGGGTCTGAGAGGCGGGGAGGGGGAGGGGGGGCGCAAGCCGCGGAGCGCAGCGAGCGGAAGCAGGTTGAACCCCGCGCCTAGGGGACAGGAAACGAACGCGCACGGGAGCGCGCTGAATGTGTGCTGTTGTGTGCCGAGTGTGTACGGAGCAGGCTTTGATGACAGGGAAAGGAGGAGACCTCCTCCCAGAGCGCACCCAGGCTCCTGCCTGTTCTCAGAGTCTCTGTTTTAATGTTTCTAAAGTAGGGCTGACGGGGGGGGGGGGGGGGGCGCTTTTTCCCCCAGGAGACACAAAACTCAGCAAGCCGCGGGTGCCGCAAAGCCCCAGAGCCTGGTTCCTAAAGCTGCAGAACCGAAACCGTTTAGGACCTCTCCCGCACCCTGGCCTCGGTTCATGCCCAAGGGAAAAGCACCAGAGCGGCGTCGAGAGATGCACTGGGTCCCGCGGGGCGAGGCGGAGCCGCTGGAGACAGCACAGAAGCAGCGAAAGCGCCGCAAAAAGCAGCTGCTTAGGAGTAGACAAACAGCAAGAGAAGACCCACAGCACTAATTCATTCTGCTTTTAACCACAGTAGGTCCCCGTCGGGGGGGCACCGTTCCCGGAGGCACTGCAATACCGGGACGATGCGCGGAGCGGAGGGAGCAAGCTCCGGATCCAACTCCCGAGTCCAAAAATCCGTTTAATATAAAGTCCTCTGATCGAGGACGTATCAGATATTAAACTGATAAGAACAGATACTACACTTGATCTTAGCCAAAAGGCCGAGAAGCGATAACTAGCGTTCGCGCCGACGTCACCCCATGCCCGCCGGGGCCCCCCTACGTCACGGTGACACTCTTCCCCTACACTGCGGCCCCCTCTTGGTTCCCTTCCCCACGTTCGACACAAGGTGAAGGCACACTCGGCGGCCACCGACCCCCGTTAAACCCCTGAGCCTCCGTTAGCAAAGCCTCCCGGCAACCCATTCGACTCCCTGTGTCTAAATTACCATAACCACGCCCCCGCCCCGCCTCCGAGCCACCAATCACACACCTCCTTCAGAGGGCTCAGTGGCGCTGATTTGCATACCCCATCACCCAAACCCTAGCTCTGTTCCAATTGGCCTGTTCCCAGGCGCGCTCTGCCCCACGGCAGCTCGGGAGCTCCCGGCAGCTCTTCCGAGGAGGGTGGTGCGAGTATCATAGCCACGCCCCCGAGCCCAACTGGCGCGAACCTGACTACTAGTTAACACGGCCACGTCCCCGGGTCAGTACTTTATTTGCATAAGCACGCCTACAATCATAATGTCCGCGCCTCCCGCATAGCTCTTTTGCATGAACCCTCCCCCTGTCCGCCCGCTCCAGCTAACCCCGAGCACAGACACCCCGAGGAGGCCCCAAAATCATCTCATCCTCCCTAAATCTGATGCGAACCCTCTTCCTGATCCTCCAGGCGCACCCTCAGAGCTCTGCCAGTCGCAACCTCCCACCCCAAAGTGCCCTAAGCTCCATCCTGGCCAGGGGACACATCAGCCGCGACCCCAAAGGATGGTGAGCAGGAAGGTGCCTGAAGGTGTCCAGGAAACTGCAGGAGACACGGGGGACGCTGACGAGGCCAACTGGGTTGATCGCAGCAGGTGGTGGGGCACCACATCCCTAGAGAGGGCCAACACAGACTGAGCATGCTGGGAGCTGAGGTAGAGCTGAGTCTTGAGTGTGATGAAGAGGAGGACAGGGGTCCTGATGGACACGACTGAGCCTGGAGAGGAGGGAAGAAGAGCAGGGGGAGAGGAGGAAGAAGAGCAGGGGGAGAGGAGGAAGAAGAGCAGGGGAGAGGAGGAAGAAGAGCAGGGGGAGAGGAGGAGGAAGAGCAGGGGGAGAGGAGGAAGAAGAGCAGGGGGAGAGGAGGAATGAAGAATGAGGAAAAGGAGGAAGAGAAGGAGAAAAAGAAAGGACGAAAAAGAAGGCTCTGATGTTGGGCCTCCTCCTCCCTGCAGCTCCATGCACCGATGCACCATGCAGCTCCAGCCGTCGGTTTACCGGGAGGCTCCGGAGGCGTCCCGGTGCTGGGCGTGTCCCCCATGTCCTAGAGCTTGCGGTAGGCGCCGACGGTGAGGTCGAAGAGCCGCGGGTTGCAGAGCTGCCCCTCCTTGTCCAGCAGGAAGAAGAAGGGGTGGCCCTTGACCTTGAGGGGGATAGCGGCCGGCACCTCGGAGCGGTGAGCGCGGCAGGAGATGTGCCGCAGCGGCACGGTGATGGTGGGACCCCGGCCCAGCCCCAGCGGCCCGTGGGTGCTGATGGTCACCTCCAGGCCCCCCCGCAGGAGCGTCACCCGGCGCACGGCTCGCAGCGGGAACAGGCACCCGGCCGCTACAATCAGAGAGCCTGCGGGAGAGGGAATGGGGATCAGCCCCGAGCCCGGGACCGCGGCCCCCGACACACCCCGAGCCCGAGACCGCTGCCCTCGCAGACCTCCTCTGGGCACCGTCCCACTCCCCTGCCCCCAGACTGATCCTAGTCCTATTCTCCTACGCCTGGTCTCCCTCCCCTAGGCCCGGTTCTTTCCCTCCCAGTCCCGGTCTGAGTTCGGTCCCACTTCCTCAGAGCCGGTCCCGCTCCCCAGAACTCTTTCTGAGTCCAAGCCCATTCTGACCCCGAGCCCTCTCCCCAGCGCTCGTCCTCCCCGCCACCGCTCCGGTCCCCTCAGCCCGCCGGTACCGAGGGTGAGGCAGGAGGCAGTGAAACCCAAGCGCCACTTATGGTCCCGCGGCCGCAGCGGATCCTCGGGGCCGGGGCCGGACGCGGGCCGAAGCTCCGTGAAGGCGAAGTGCGCCAGGTAAGCCCAGAAAATGCCCTGCCCGGCGCAGAAGAACCCGGTGAGGCGGAAGAACCGTCTCCGGTCATGGCGGAATAGAACCACATCCCGCGGCGGGGCCGTCGCCGCCTCCAGGGCGGCCGCCGCGGCCCGGGCAGCCGCCATTGCAGGGGCGACGACACCCCCTAGCTCCGGCTCCGCATGGGAGCTTCCGGTCAGCTGACGCCACACCCTCCGCTTTGGCACCAATCGCGTCCCACGGCGGCTGCCATCTTTGTGTAGGGCACGAAGCCCAGGCCGGCCCTTACCCCGCCCCTTAAAGGCACAGCGCACGCGGGGCTCAAAGTGGGACGATTTCGTGATTTATTTACAAAAAAAACGTTCAGGAACAAAAGGTTGGGGGGCGAAGGGAGGGCGGGCGCCGCTCACTTCAGAAACGCCACTTCCGGGATCTTCCCTTCCAGCTGCAAGACAAAGATGAGGAGGGGCTCAGGCAGGGACTCCTCACAGGGGACTGGTGGGGGGTGCTCAGACCCTCCCAAAACGCAGACCTTGAGCTGGGTGAAGACCTGCCCGGCCCGGCCGTAGTCCCAGTCGTTGTCCTGCAGGCACCTAGGGCAGAAAGGCAGAGCTGGGGCTGTGTGGGGCTCAAGAATGCCAGCTCCGGGGCCCTCGGCTCAGAGGCAGCACCGTGGGGAGGGTCTGGGCTCAGAGGCAGTGTTTTGGGGACTCACTTCTGGGACCACTCGAGGTTCATGCCAGACTGCATGGAGAAGGCTGCCAGCATCTCCTGCTGCTCGGCCGAGAGCGTGGGCACGGGGCTGGAGGAGGGGGTGGGCGCGGGCATGGCGAAGGCCTTGCGACTCTCCTCGCTGGTGGCGTTGCGCACAAAGAGCTCATCGTTGACGATGCACAGCCTAGGACAGGGCATCCTGGTCGGCACCCCTGGAGCCCCCGCGCCTGCCCCGCACCACCAGCCCCAGGCCCCCAGGGCACTCACAGCAGGAGGCTCCCTAGCCCTGGGGCAACCCCAGGGCCCCTCGCCCTCTCCGCGGGGCCCAGCAGCCCCTCCCTGCCCCCCTCACCCGCTGTTGCCGGCGGGGACGGCGATGAACATCCTGGTGAAGGCTCGCACCGAGTCCCGGGACTTGCCGTCCACTGCGGAGAGAGGGGGGGAGGAGCTGCAGCCAGCTGGAGAGATGGAGAACTCAAGGGGGCTTGGGGTGGGGCTGGGATCCATCCTCACCTTCCTTGAAGATGCCGTGGACAGCGAAGCAGAGCAGTGTATTCTGCAGAGAGGGGCTGGCTGAGGGGGGCACAGAGACCCTACCCCCCAGGGCACTGTCTGGGTGCCCTCAGGACCAGATGGCCCCAGCAGACCCCAGCTGTACCCCCCCAGACCCAGCTCTACCCTCACCATCTGGGCACAGCTGTTCCCCCCAGACCCAGCTCTGCCCAGCTGTGCCCTCACCATCTGGGCACAGCTGTGTGTCCCCCCCAGCTCTGCCCAGCTGTGCCCTCACCATCTGGGCACAGCTGTGTCCCCCCCCCCAGCTCTGCCCAGCTGTGCCCTCACCGTCTGGGCACAGATATCCACCATGAAGGAGTTGACGTCGTGCTGGGTCTTGGGCAGCTCGTTCAGGAACGCCACCACGTTCAGCCTCGTGTGCTTCAGCAGCTTGAAGCGCAGGGCTGGAGGCGGGGAGAGGCCTTTGAGCTCCCCCTCAGCCCCCAGCACCCTCCTAGCCCTCCCCCAGCCCCCCACAGTGAACCGCAGAGTGGCCTCGGGGGGTCCTTACTGGGGTCCTTCAGCTTCTTGACATTGCGGCTGTCCTTGAAGTACTCATTGAGGTTGTTCCTGGAGGAGGGACACGAGGGGCTGGAAAAGATGGGGTGGGGGTGCAAGGGGAGGGCCTGGCCCTGCACCCCCCAGGGCTGGGAGTGGGGGTCTGCACCTGGGGGTGTTCTGGGAGCCAAAGGGGATGCTGAGGGAGCAGCAGGCACCGTCGTGGTAGGCATCCAGCAGCCCCTGCCTGTCACTGGAGTCGTAGATGGTGTAGTACCTGGGGGGGCAGGGAGGTCAGGGGGGCTGGGGGCAAAGGGGGGCAAGGAGAGGGTCAGGAGAGACTATGGAGCAAGGGGGCAGGGCAAGAAAGAGAAGGGTAAAGGGGAGGCAAAAAGGGGACAAAAATAAAGAGGGAGGAGCAGGAGAGGAAAATGGGGAGCAAGGAGGGTGGGGGAACACCAGAAGGGGGTGGGTGGGACACACCAAAGGGGTCACCCAAGGTCCCCCCACACTCACTGCTGCAGGAAGCGCAGGACCAGCACCTTGAGGTCATCGGAGCCGAAGTAGCTGCCCTGGGGGGGACACAGAAGTTACCCCCCCAAGACTGCCCCCCACACACACTTTTGCTCCCTCCTATCGCTCCCCGCCAGCCCAGGGTGGGGGTCCAGGGGGTCCCTACCTTGCAGCTGGGCAGCGTCGTTGGAGCCTCCACATCAAAGGCAATGGGGGGGGCAGCTCGTGCCCATCCTGGTGGGGGGCAGAAATGGGGCTGGGGGCAAAGCTCCTCAACCCAAGCCCTGCCTTCAGCAGGGCTCAGACACCCCCCAGCAGCTTCCCAGCAAGGTTCAGGAGCGCCCCACCCCCAGCCCCCCAACAACACTCAGTGCCCCCCCCCAGTGCCTCCCAACAACACCAAGCACCCCCCCAGTGCCCTCCAGCCCCTTCCCGCCCCCCCCAGTGCCCTCCCCCTTACCCCCCAGCCCCTTCTTGCCTCCCCCCTCCCCATCCCTCGTGTTCCCCCAGCCCCTCACCAGCCGCAGCAGCTTCGGGAACCTCTCTCTGATGCAGCTGCCAGGAGAGAGCAGAGTCGGAGCAGGGCTGGGGGCCAGGATTGGCCCCCCCAGGCCAAACCCCCAGCCCCCTCCCCACCCTAGGACCGCCCTCCCAAGAGCCAGAGCTACTGAGTACATGGCTGGGGGCCCCCCACTCCACATCCCAAGTCTCCTTTTTTAGGGGTCCTGCTGTCATCTATGCCCCCCAGGCCTGCCCCTACCCCTTTTTTGGGAGTGGGGAAAAAGCCTCAAGCCCTCCTGGGGCTTACCTAGCTCCTACTCACCTGGGGGCAGGTGCCCAGGGGGGGAGGGGAAAAAAACTGGGGAGAGGACAACGCAAAATGGCTGAAACAGAGCTAGCAGCTGCACCCCGAGCAGGGGCTGGGGGGGAGGGTCCAGGCAGTAGTGAGCAGCAGGTGTGGAGGTGGCCAGGGTTAGGGTTAGGCTGGGAGTGGCAGGGCAGGAAGCTGGGGGGTGCAGGGGGGATCTGGGTTGCAGTGAGGGGGGCAGGGGGCCTCCAGGCAGTGGTGAGCACCTGGGGGGGGGGGTCTGTTTCCTGATGGTGCTGCTCCCCTGGGCCGTGACTGACCTGATGTAGGTGGCCTGGTCCCGGAAGGAGTCGCACAGAGGATTCCCATCCAGCCACAGCTCCTCCAGCTTCAGCCCCTTCACCTTGTCCAGCTCCCGGTCAGACTTCAGCTGGGAGTACAGGGCAGGGTCTAGGGATGCAGAAGGGCTGGGGGGGGGGTGGGGGGTGTGCAGGGGACGGGCTGGGGGGAGTGGGGAGGGCACCCACCTCGTTCCGGGACAGGTCAAGGACCTTGAGGCCAGAAGCCTTCTGTGCCAGCTCGGTCAAGTCGTCCAGGCGGTAGAGCTTGTTGGAGCTGAGGCTGAGGGACTGCAGCTGGGGTGGGGGGCACAGGGGGTCACACACGGCACAGTTTGGGGGCACACCCTTCCCAGAGTCCAGGGGTGTCCCCCACCCTCCCAGAGCCCAGGGGTGTCCCCCAACCCAGTGCCCACCTCGGGGATGTTCTCCTCGATGATGCGCAGCACCACTCCCATGCAGCTGCGCTGGCTCAGCACCATGTCGATGCCCTGGGATACCAAATCTGGGGAGGGGAAGGGCAGGCAGGGGTAAGGGGCTGCCCCTGCCCAGCCTGTGTCCCCTTCTGTCCCCCTCCTGCCCCCCCTGCTCACCAGGGTCCCCACGGAGACTCTTGAGGTCCAGTGCCCGCTGGGAGCCGTCGTAGCGCTTGCTCATGCAGAGCTGAGAGAAAGAGCAGGGAGGAAGCTGAGGCCGAGTTCTGCTTTCTCTTCTTCCAGCTGTGCTCACCAGCTGTGAGCTCCTGCTGCCTCTTCCTCCCCTCTTCTTCCTCCCCCTGCCCTGCTCACCTTCAGCTGCTCAACCTCCTCTGGCTTTAGCTCATTCTGCAGCGACTGTGGTGGAGCCGAGTTGTTGATGACGATCACCACCTGCCAAGGGACAGCATCAGCACCCCAAGGGCAGCCTGGGGCAGGGCATGGGGGCAGCCTGAGCCCCCCCTGGATGGGGACAGGCTAGCAGCACCCAAGGGGCAGGCTGGGGCAGCCCTACCTTGTAGTTGTCCCTGTCAGTGATCTTGCGAGAGACCTGCTTGAGGGCGCTGGCCGTGGTGGCATCCTCCACGTAGAACTGGGCCCGGTTGTGGTCGTAGTGGAACTGGGGGTGGGATCAGCTGGAGGGGTCTGGGGGCCACTGGGGGGAGGGTGACCCCCACCCTGACTTGGGAAGGGAATGAATCCCCCCAGGCCTGGGGCCCTGCTCACCTCGACCGGTGTGAAGGGGACGCTGCAGAGGTTCTGGATGGAGCTCAGCAGCCAGGACTTGTCGTACTTCTTCCCATAGGGGATCTGGGGGCGGGGGGGGGGGGGGGCGTCAGGGGGGCAGCTGCTGGGCCAGGGTGGCCAGGGGAGGAAGAAAGGTGAAGAGAAAGGAAGAGGACAAACAAGAGGAAAAAAAAACAAAGAAGAAAGAGCAAAAAAATACAAACAGGAAAGGAAAACAGAAATAAAAAAGGGAAAAGAAAAGGGAAAAAGAAGACAAAAAGAAGGGAAAGGGAAAAGGAAAACTCAAGAGAGACAAGAGCAAAAGAAAGCAAAGTAAAAGAAAAAGGGAAAAAACACAAAAAGAAGGGAGGGAACCCCCAGGGCCAACCCAGGGGCAGCCAAAGGCCACAGCAAGTTCTCAGGAGCCCCTTCCGGAGCTACCCAGGCTGGGGAGCCTTCCTCAGAAGCCTCTTCCAGGCCCTGACAACCCCCCCAGGGGCAGAAATTGCTGCTCTAGTCCAACTTCGACCTGCCCTGGGCCAACCCCAGGCCGGTTTCTGCAGTCCCATCCCTCAGGCCAGGACACACTCAGCCCTCACCTGACCCCAAGCTCCTCGCAGGGAGCCAGAGGCCACCCCCAGAGCTGCCCCCTGCCCTCAGGGGTGGTGACTAGGGGACAGCAGCCAGGCTCCCGTCCCCACACTGCCACTAGCCCTGTCCCCATCACCGGCGCGGTGACAGCGGCCACGACCCCTCCCCAGGCCAGGCAGGCAGGGGGTCGAGGCGCCCAGCCGCAGGGGATCCCCCTGACGCTCCCCACTCACGGTGATCTTGAACCAGTTCCTGCGGCCGCTGCTGTCCCGGCTGCTGCTGCCGCGCTCGGCCGGGTCCCGTCTGACGGTGATGTGGATGTTGGCCGGGCGGCTCGGCCGCGGCCCGTACGGCAAGCTGGGGACGGCGAGACGAAGTGAGGTTTGGGGGTGCCCCCCTGTGCCCCCCCAGCTCCCTGCGCCCCCCCGCCAGCCGGCACTCACTATCGGCCGCGGGAGCCGTCGTGGGCCTCGCTCATTGGGACGTCGCCGTCGTCCTCGTCCAGGCGGGCGGGACGGAAGCCGCCGCGGCCGCGGGGCCGGTGGCTCAACTCGCTGTACATCTTGCCGCGGAACGGGCCCCGGCCCTTCTTCTTTCGGCCCGGGAAGCTCCGGCCGCCGACGCGGTCATCGTGCTCTGCCCCACGGCACGGGGGACGCCGGCTCAGCACCTGGGCTCTGTCCGGCCCCAGCCTTCTCCGAGCCCTCTCCCCTCCTCCTGCTTCCAGCCCTCAGCTTCCCTCCCCAGGCCTCTCACCCCACACCAGGCCTTCTCTATCTCTCCCTCTCCACGTCTCCCATTCTCCCTTCACAGCTCCAAGTCTCCGCTCCAGCTCCTCTCATCCCCACATCTCCAGACCCCAGCTCCAACCCCTCCTCCCCTCTTTCCAGTCGCACTCCCGTCTCCCCAAGCTCCCTCTCTCCTCTCCTCTCCCCAGACTCGTCTGTGCTTTCCTCCGGCCCCCTCTCAGCTTAGTCCCCCACCCCTCTCCCCATCCTCCGACTTCCTCCCTCCCCAGGCCCCCTTCATTCCCTCTCCCCTTCCTCCAGCCCCATTGCTTCGCCCTAGGCCTATCTCCCCACTCCAGCCCCGCTCCCGACTCCTCAGCCCCCCCTCTCTCCTTCCCCCAGCCTCCTGTTCCCTCTCCCCGGGCCCCACTGCCGCCTTCCATCCCCTCTCCCGGCCGACACACCGGGCCCAGCACCGCCTCCACCCTACGGGGCCTACCGCGCTGCCCCTTCCCCGGCCCCGCGCGGCCCTGGGGCTCCCCGCAGCCACCCCCCAGCCCTCCTCCCGCCACGCCCCGGCCCCGCCGGCTCCCGCTCACCGCTGTAACTTCCTTTGCCCTCCTCCGCCATCGCCGCCGCCCGCTACCGGCACCCGCGGCCTCCCCGCCGCGGCCCCCCCCCCCCGGGTCGCTGCGTCACTTCCGCCCGAAGGGCAGCAAGCCCCTGACACCACTTCCGCCCGGAGAGCGTCCCCGGCTCGCGCCACTTCCGCCCGGAGGGCAGCGCAGCCTCCACGATACACCCCCGCCCCGTGCCGGCATCGCGCACCCAACCCGCAGCTCACCGGTTCGAGTCCCGGCTAGGGAGAGAAGGCAGCGAGGAGTGAAAACGGCGTCGCAGGATTTTAATGGGGTTCTACGAGGCCCCCCCCAGGGGTCCCACAGCCCTTCTAGGGGAGCCAAACTGGCTTTAGTAGGCGCCCACACAACCCCTGGGGGGGCCCAAAGCCTTCCAGAGAGGCCAGACTGGTTTAAATGGGGTCCCACAGCCCAGCCCAGGGGCCAGGCTGGCCTCAGTGGGGGTCTGCAGCCACCCAGGAGGGGTCCCAGAGCTTTTATGGGGGCTGCAGCCCTCCACAGGGGTCCAAGGCCTGCTGGGAGGAGGCCTTCCCGGTCCCCCAGGAGGATTCACAGCCACCATGACCAGGTAGGTGCAGGGAGCAGCCTTGGCATAGGCTGTGGGACACGTGGGAGGGGAGCTGAGGTCTGCCCCCCACCCACCCAGGAGGAAAAGGGGGTCCCCACAGTCAGTTTACACCCCAGGATGAAGCTGGGGGTTCCCAGGTTACAGTTTGAGGTCCCCAAGGTGCAGCATGAGGTCCTTGGTAGCAGTTTGAAGACCCAGAGGGCAGTTTCAGGTCCTTGGGGGTGGTTTGAGGGTCCCCAGCAGGACCCTTCCCCATCCCCACACAAACGTCCGTCTCCGAGCCCCACGAGGCCTGGACCGAGTATGTCTGTCCCAGGTCCCGGGAGCCCCAGGGAGGAGGTGGCTCAGGCCAAAAAGACAACAAAGACGATGAAGAAGATGATGAGGATGAGGAAGATCTTCACCATCAGCCAACGGTTGGAGGTCACTGACTGGAAGTACTTCAGGATCTCGCTGTGCGCTGCCTCCACGTTCAGCTGAGTGTCCTCCACGCTGGCATCGATCCTGAACGGGCAGGAGGAGACAGGGAGGTGAGGGAGGGGACACAGAGGGACACTGGGGGTGGGCAGGGCAGGGCTGGCACCTCTGGATGGTCTCCTCCTGCTCCTTCACCATATGTGCCAGCTGCTGGAAGATGGAGCCCAGCTCCACGATGGTGGATTCGATGTTCTGCATCGTGTCTGCCCGGCTCTGGATGTAGGAATCCTGCAAGCATTCAGTGATGGGAGAAAAAGTCAGTTTGGGGAGACTGGGGGAGGGGGGGAAGGTCTGAGCCCAGGTCACTCAAGGCGGGGTTGCTGTAGGACCCCCCCCCAGGCTCCAGTCCCCACCTGCTCATCGATCAGCTGCAGCTGCTGGCTCGTCCGGGAGTCCATCTCAATGGCCACAGCCCCCGAGCGCTGCGGCTCATCCTGCAGCATCGTGGAGCTGCCTGGGGGGAGGATGGGTGATGGGGGGGGTGAGGGGAGTGAGGAACCTCCCTAGACCCTCAGCCCCACCCCCCCAGATACCCCCAGCACTCCCCCAGGTTACCAGTGGAGAGGGGCAAAGCGGAGACTGGGGAGCGGCTGAACTGCTCCCGGCGGCTGCGCTGCTGCTTCAGGTTCTGGGGAGCAAGGGAGAAATCAGGGGGGCAGTGGGGTTAGGGGGAAAAATGGGGCTGGGGGGGTTAGGGGGAGAATATGGGTCTCGATGAGAGTGTCAGGGGAAATAAATTGGGCTGGGGGAGGAGCAGAAAGGGGTTGGGGGTGAGGGAAAAGGAAACACTCACCTCTGTCCGCACTTCCAGCACCGACTTGAAGTCATTGGACATGGAGGCCAACTTGGACTGGGAAGAGAAATTGGGGGTAGTTGGTGGGGGGGAATGTGGATCAGTAAGGAGGGAGCTTTAAGTGCAACCCCCCCACCCCAGCACCACCCCAGCCCCACCTGCAGCGACATCACCACGG
This sequence comes from Colaptes auratus, assembly GCA_015227895.2. Taxonomy (NCBI): domain Eukaryota; kingdom Metazoa; phylum Chordata; class Aves; order Piciformes; family Picidae; genus Colaptes; species Colaptes auratus. The sequence continues at coordinate 22,499,972 of CM026893.1, read as the reverse complement.
TGTTGGAGTGGGTCTGGATGTGGCGCCCACTCTGCCCACCCCGGGCACGAACCACCTCCTGCAGCTGAGCAATTTGCTTGTTCAAGCTGTTGATGTCCTGGAGGGGAGCACATGGAGATCAGGGACAGCCCTAAGTGGCCCCCCTGCCCCTAAAGCATCCCCCCCCGCCAGACCCCGATGCCCCCCTCAGCCCCACCTGTTTGATGATGTAGGTCAGCTCCTCGATCTCCACTGCCTTGTCGTCGAACAGCGACTTGCGCTTGGCCACTGCCAGCAGAAAAATGGGAGGGGGGAAGGCTGCAGTCCTGTCCCCTCTAGCACCTCCCCTTCCTGTACCTCCCCCCTCCCCCAGGGCCCTCCAGGGTCACTCACAGATTGTCAGCTTCTCCAGCTTGGCAAAGGTGTTGCTGAGGTCCTTCCCGATGCGCCTGGCAGTGCCATGGGGGCTGTTAGGAGCTCGGGGAGCACTGGGCACCCACATAGAACCCTCCCCCCCCCACCTCCTGTCCTATCCCACCCCATAGCTCTGACCTCTAGAGACTCTAACCCCTCCTGCCCCCCTGACCCCATTTAGTCTCTCCTTGGGGACCTCTCTGTCCTCCCACCACCCCTGGGAACTCCAAACCTCTCTTGTCTGCTCCCCATCACCTTCCTCCTCCCCCCAGCCCATCCTGCCCCCCACCTAGGACTCCCTGTCCTTTTCCCCTACCCCTTGTAACACCAAACCCCTCCTGTCCCATCACCCTCCCAGGGTCCCCTCCTCACTTGGCCATGAGGCTGAATTCGCTCCGCTGCCGCCCCCCCCCCCGGGGGCCACTCTGCCAGGCTGGGCCCCATCCTGGGGAGAAATGGGAGGGTCATGATGTGGGGGGGGGACCCCAAGTTGGGCAACTAGGCAAAGTAAAACCTCGGGGTGAAAAGGGGAGAGAGAAGACAAAAGCAAGGACCCTGCGGTAATGGGGAGGAGAGGATAAAGGGAGAAAATCCAGGATGGGGGGCAGAGAGGGACCCCCTGGGGATGTGGGGGGAGAGCTGGGGGCTGCCCAGGGTAAAGGGGGGCAAAAGAGGATCGCTGGGGTAAGGGGGGGAGGCAAACGGAGTTGGGGGCATCATAGAGGTTCGGGCCCCCGGCACCCACCTGCCGACCCTGCAGTGATTTGCATGCGAAGAGAAATTCTTGGGTCCTGTCGCGACAGGACATGGCGTCCACGACAGGGGAGGGCGGCAGCTGCGGCGGCGGCAGGGGCGAGGAGGGGGCGGCGACAACGAGAGGTGGGGGGTGCACGGCTTGGGTCTGGGGCGGTCCCAGGTAGACTCCCGGTTCCCGCTGCCTAGAGCCGTGCCGGCGCCGAGCGTTCATCGGTGCTCATCACCTGTCACTGCCGGGGGGAAACGGTGAGAGCGGGACCCCCACCGGGACCCACACCACCTCCCTGCGGAGGCCGGAGCCCCCAACAGGCCCCGGGCTCCACCCAGTGGCCACTGGGAGCCGGGACGCAGCCCCCCCAGCGGCTCTCGGTCTCAGCTGCTCGCCCGGCAGCCCTCCGGGGTACGGTGTCCCAGTAGGGGCGGGGTCGGGGTCACGCTCGCGCCGCCGCCTCAGCCCCGCCTCCCCCGCGCGCTCACCGGGACTCGGGTTCTGGCTGGGCCTGGTGCCGCTACCGGGATCCAGCGGCCGCGCTGACGTCACTGCCACGTCGCGCGTCATGTCCCGGAAATCGCAGCCTATTGGCTGGCATTTCGTCACGATACCGGAAGTCCTCGGCAGGCTACCGGAAGTGTAGCGCCAGGGCTAGCCTTAGCGATAGGCCCCGCCCATGGAGACGAGCTGGAGGGGAGCGGCTCCGCCCCTAGCGACAGGCTCCACCCCGGTAACCAGGGCCGGCTTCTCGCCAATCGGCGACTGATCCAGCGCAGCCCCACCCCTAGCAACCCACACGGCCAATAGGAACCCGCCCAAGCACCTAGCCCCGCCCCTGGCAACCCACTGCCATCGTTCTCAGCAACTAGACCCCCACACACCACCAGCCCGCCCCCTCCCGTCCTGTGACCTCCCCATGACGTCACATAGTGACCTCAAAACCCCTTCCCCAGGGCGAGACCCTCCCCCATGCCCCCCCCGGAAGGGCCGGGCAGGCGGAAAGGCGCGGAGCCGAAGGCGGTGTCAATGGCATTTATTGCAGACGATGGAGCAGTAAGGAAGGTCCCATCGGCGGTTCGGGGGGCCCCGAGGAGCGCTCCTGGTGGTCCCGGTGCTGGGTGGTCCCGGCGGCGCGTGGTCCCGGTGGGACGGGGTCGGGATGGGTGCTGGGGAGGTCAGTCCCGCTTCTTGTAGTGGTCGAGGTGGGCGAGCACCCAGGCGGCCGGGCCCAGGCAGGCGACGAAGAGAACGGTGAAGCCCACGACGCTCTCCTGCGGGCACAGCGCCGTTAGCGCCCAGCTCCTCCTCCCCCGGACAAGGTCACCGCCACCACTCCAGGACCTTTCCTCCCGCGGCCGCCCCTCCCCGGAGCCGCCCCCGCACTCACCCCCGGCCCCAGCGGGTGCTGCGGCGGCCCCGAGATGATGCTGCGCCGGGCCGGGGCGGGCCGGGCCGCGGAGCGCAGGAGGGAACCGGCCAGGCGAACGATCGGCGGCATGGCGGAACGGGAGCTGGCAGAACGTCACTTCCGGCGGGCAGCGAGGGGGCCGCAGCAAGCTCCGCCCCCCTCGCACAGACCCCGCCCCAAACCACCTGACTCCAGGGGCTGCTTTATTTTCATTTATTTGTTACAAACAGACAAAAGTCGCTGAAACAAAAAAAACAAAAAAACCAAAAAAAACCCCAAAACCAAACCAACGAAACAAAAAGAGGGAGGGGAGTCAGGAGGAGTCTCAGCTCCTGCCAGGCAACCAGAAAGCCAACAGAATGGTCAAGAAGCCTCTTCCAGCCCCAAAACCAGCCCTGCCCCTTCCCCATAGCCCCCCAAGAGCAGAGGGTGGGGTGCAAGGTCGGGGGGTCCCATCACCCATTCGTGAGCGGAGGCATGGCAGGAGGGTGCAGCCAGGCTGAGTCTCTGTTCTCGAGGCATTTTGGGGGCCCAATCCGATGATTTGGGGGGCAGGGGAGGTGTGGGAGGCTATTTCAGTGGCAGCATCCCCCACAGTGCCCCCCCATGGCGTGGGGGTGACTCTCCCCAAACTTGGTTCTGCGGCTGAGGATCTCGTAGGAGGCATCGTCCCCGCAGCAGCCTGAGACACTGGGAGAGGTAGCATCCACCTCAAACCTGGGGAGACATGGACAGGGTCACCCTAGCCCTCTGCCACACCCTGACCCCCCTTGTCACCACAATTCCCCTGACAATGACCCCCGTGACCCCTCTCACCCCCCTGTGACCCTGCTCCCTGTGATACTGACTCCTGTCCCATGTCACCCTGACCCCCCTGTGACACCCTGACCCCACTGTGACCCTGACAGACACCCTATGTTGCCCTAAAACCAGCTGGAAATGGGATAAATCCCCTCCAAAAGCAGGTTCAAACAACTACTGGGAAAAAGAGTTCAGAGTCACCTAGAAAAAGAGGCAGAACCCCCCAGCAAATGGCAAAAAGTCCTCAGAAAATGGGTTAAACCCCACAGAAAGGAGCAAAACTCTCTGCAGAGGGCTCAAACCCCCAGAAAAGGGGACCCCACCCCCCCCCAGAAACTGGGTCAACCCCCACCACCCCCCCCAAAAAGTGGGTCCCTGCCTGCCTGCCGGGCCCTGGCGCCGAGGGCACCCCCGAGCACCCACCTCTCTGGGCTGCCCCTGCCCCTCCTGCCCGCGAGGCCCGGCCCCGGCACGCTGCCAGCGCTCTGCAACGACAGTGTGCAGAGAGCTCGTCACAGCCAGCCCCCACCAGCTGAGAACGGGCTGGAAAGCAGCGGATTTGGGGCTGTGGAGCCTTACTGCAGAGAGCACGTCACAGCCAGCCCCCCCTGGCTGCAGAATGGGCTGGAAAGCAGCAGATTTGGGGCTGTGGAGCCTTACTGCAGAGCCTCCCGGAAGAACTGGTAGGCGCCGTGGTTGTGCTTGAAGACCGTCAGCATCACCTTCTTCATCTGCGTGCTGGGGGGGCCAAGAGCAGGGGAAGTGGGGGGGAGGGGATGTGATCAGCAAGCCCCCAAACCAGCCGGTTTCACCCCAAAAAGCAGCTGTGGGCTGTCACCTGTTGGCCACCAGCTGGAGGATCTGCAGGAGGAACTTGCCCAGACCTCGCCGCCGGACCCTGCTCTCCAGCTGCACCTCATAGCTGCGGGGGGAAAGCATCCCCAGGGTTACAAAGCGCAGAGCAGCCGTGCTTTGGGGTACCCCCAGTGTTCCCTCCGTACCCACCAGTACAGAACCTCGTCCCCGCACTCGACGTCGAAGCGGAAGTGAGAGAAGGCCACGGGGCCAGCGCCAGGCTCCCGAGCCAGCAGGTACCAGGCGCGGTCGTCCCGCAGCTCCTGGCGCTTCTCTCGCTCCTTCCAGCCCCACTCGCTCTGCTCGTACCTGGGGTGAAGGCAGCCAGAGCTGAGAGCTCCCAACAGGGGTGAGGGTGGGGAACAAACCAAAACCTCAGTGGTACGGGGAGCAAAAAACCACGACCCCAAATCTACAACTTTGTCTGCAAAAACCCCCACCCTCAGCCGCCTGGGGGCCACAAACCCCAACCCTCAGTGATCTAGGGGCTCACCCCCACCCCTCTGGGCCTTTGCCCCCTTGCCCCCAACCCACTCACAGCTGCTGCATGTTGGCCTTGGTCAGCTCGAAGGCCCAGTCCAGCGTGGCTGGCTCCAGCCCTGCCGCACGCCGGCACTCGATGGCCACGTTCAGGCTGCCAGGAGGGAAGCAGCACCAGGGTGGGTGGGGGGCACCCAGCAGGGGAAGGACCTGGGGTGGGGGGGGCAAACTGGGCCAACCTGGGACCACTCACCCATTTCTGTCATACTTCCTGAACACTGGGAAAGCTTCCAGGGGATCTTGGAGCTGGAAGAGAGCAAACAGCACCCCAAAAAAAACCAAAAACCCCAAGAAAGCGCCAACAGGGGAGGAGTGGGTGGCTGGGGGGTGAGGGGGAAGGGACTTTGCTCCTTCTGGGGGGGCTCACCCCAGTTTTCAACACTCACTTTGTTAGCAGCTTCCACCTTGGCGCAGACGGCATCCATGGCCGCTCGCTCCTCCAGGCGCTTCTGCTTCTTCTCCTTGGCCTTGCTCGACTTCCTCTGTGCCCAGGGGCAGCCAGAACCCTCCATTGGCACCAAACTTAGGGGGTCCCAGCCCAGGACAAACTTTCTCCCCCCCCCACCTCCAGCCCTCAGCAAAGTCTTGCCCCGAGTTAGATAAGAATTAAAGCCCACAGAGAGCAAAAACAATCAGCAACTTCTGAAGAGAGAGGTTTGGCCCCAAATCCTCAGCCTGCAGTGATTTTGGGGTAAAAAAAGGGTATTTTGGTGATCGCTGAACCCTTCCTCAGCCACTCTGAGGGCTGTCCAGGGTTCCTGGCACCCACAGAGGTTGGAATCAGCAGGGTTTGATGTTTCAACAAGGGCGACCTGGTGGCAGCAGCAGCTGCATGAAGTTAGTGCCTCGAGGGCTCCTCTGGCTCCAATTTTAGGAGTTTGTGCCCCCAGATAACCCAAACATTGGTGATTTCATGCCAAAATGCAGGAGGGGAGGCTCATAATGCCACTAGGATCCCTCCAGCCCCACGGAGTGACCACCCAGAGGGTGTCCAAGTGAGGCTCAGGCTTCCGGAGCTCCACCTTTACCAAAACTCAGTTAAACGCTGCCAGAATCGGGGCACTACATGAGAAAAGCCAAAACAAAACAGAAGAGCCCAAAAAGTGATCAGAGAACCTCAAATCCCTTCAGAGGGTCCCACGTTTCCTCAGGGCAGCCCCAAGACCCTTCCAAAAGGCCTCAAATCCCCACAGAAGGTCCCCCAAATCCCTCCCCTGGGAGCTCCCAGCCTCCCAACAGAGCCCAAAGCAGACCCTGACGAGTCCCAAGCGTCCCCAGGCAGCTCCAGCCCCCCACAGCCCACCCCAGAGAGGAGCCCCCAGACCTTCATGGGAAATCCAAATCCTCTCAGACAGCCACAAAGCTCTTCAAAGCAGTCCCCGGTGCTCTCGAAGAGTCCAAACTGCCCTCAGGGGTTCCCAGAGCCCACCGGACACCCCTAATCGCCTCAGGGGTCCCCAAAGCCCACCGGACACCCCCAATCGCCTCAGGGGTCCCCAAAGCCCCTCCGAGGCGGCAGCGATGCTCTCAGGGGGCCCTGAAGCCCCTCACAGAGACCCCAGACCTTCTCTACCGGTCCAAAACCACTTCAGAGGCTCTCGGCTCCCCTCACAGGAACCTTTTCTCATCCCGAATGGCCCCAAGGGCCCTCAGAGGCCTCAAGACCCCTCCTAGAAGCCCCCAGGTGTCCCCCAAGTGGTCTCTGAAGGCCCCAACCCCCTGCGGGATGCCCCAGACCGCCTCGGCCAGTCCTGAATGGCCTCAGCGGAGCCACCAAGGCCCGGCCCCTCTCCGGCTGCCCCCCCCCGGGGCCGAGCCTCCCCCGGGGCCGTGCCCGGCCGCACTCACCCCCATGGCGGCGGCGGCTCCGCACGGCGCGCGGGCGCGGGAGGGGACTGAGGGGGCGCGCGCGGGAGCGCGCCGTATATATAGCGGGGGGGGAGAGGGGGGAGGTAGGGGGCAGGGGAGGGAGGAGCGCGAGACGCGCGAGCCGGCGGCCGACTCGCGCCACTGCGCCTGCGCCAGGAGGCTGGGGCGGAGTCGCGCGTGCGCCGTAGGGGTTGGGGCAGCCTGCACGTGGAGACCCCTCTGCGTGCGAAGGTGATTTCGTTGCTGATTGGCTGAAAGGGGTGAGGGCGGGAAAGCAGGAGGGGCCCCGCCCCGCACTGAGGGTGAGCCCCCGCGCGCGGAGGTTCGGGGTCTTCAGCTCCGCACAGCCCCAGCCCCACACAGACCCAGCCCCATACAGCCCCTGAGCCAGCCCCGCACAGACCCAGCCCCATACAGCCCCTGAGCCAGCCCCGCACAGACCCAGCCCCACACAGCCCCTGAGCCAGCCCCAGAGCCAGCCCCAGCCCCGCAGCCTGCCCCATTGCAGCTCCAAACTACAGCAGCCCCGCGGCTCTGGGGCTGCCTCGCAGCCTGGCCCCATAGCCCTTGCGTGGGAGCCCTCAGCCTGCCCCCCAGCCCCCGCCCCCTGGGCCCCCCCGCAGCGACCATCTCTGGCCGGAGGAAGCGTCCGGGAGGTGTGGGGCAGGCCCGCGGGGGGCGAGCAGCAGGGAACTGCTGACGGAGGGCAGGGGGAGAGCCCCGCGGCAGCCTCTCTGTGCCCCCAGCCCTTTGTTCCCTCCCGCCACGCTGGGGGGGGGGGCATATCCCAACGGCTCCCGGCTGAGCTCTGGGGCTGGGGCTGCCCCCCCCAGCCCTTCGCTGCCGGCGGAGGGGTACGCGGGGGGCGGGGGAGCTGCTGGAACTACTTTGGCAGCGGCAGGCGGCGGCAGCGGCCGGCGGCGATTGGCCTGGGCACGGCGGTGGGGGTCGGGCCGCCCCCAGACCTCCCCTTTAACCTTCCCAGACCTCCCTTTGACCCTCTCAGCACCACCCCAGTAATCCCCCCCAAGCCCCTCCGTAGCCCCCCAGAATTACCCCTTTCTACTCCCTCCAATCCCACCCCTTCAAGCCCCTCTCCTCAACCTTTCCCCTCCCATTTTTTTCCTCCTATTTGGGAAGGGGGCTCCCAACCCCCCCGCACAGCGATCCCCTCTCAGTCTTCCCCTTCCCAACAGAAGCAACCTGGGGGAAAAGTTTGACAAGCGGCAGTGGGACCGAGTCCCCCCCCCTCAGGAGCCCCGCGGCGCCTTTTGGAGCGGGGGGGAGGTCTGGGGGTGGAGATCTGAGGGTGCCCCCCGCCCCCTCCCCAGCGATGCCGTCGGTGATGGAGAAGCCCTCGGGGATCCTGTCCCGCAGCCGAGCCAAGGTGGGGGCCGCCGGCGGGGCCCCCCCCGCCTCGGAGGACGAGGCCAGCGAGGACGAGCACAGCCACGGTAAGTGCCCCCTCCCCAAACCCCCCCACCTGTGATCCCCCCCCAAACAACCCACGATCTGAGCCCCCCAACTCCCGCGCCCCCCAGACAGCCCTGTGCCCCCCGCACTGGGGTGCAGCTCCCCCCACCTGCGGCCGATCTGGGGGGGCTGTGTTCACGTAACACCCCCCCTCCGAGGGGTTTTGGACGGGGGGGGAACACAGAGGGGGACACGGCGGGGGTGGGGGGGAACAAAGCCCTGTCCCCATTGTCCCTGCTGCCCGCGTGTGCGCCAGCCGCCGGCTTTGTTCGGCGGCGGGGAGGGGGCACAGCCGCGACCCCCGCCCAGGGAACGGCGCGGGGGGGCCTTGGCCCCACTTCACCCCCGCCCCCCCTTCTCTCCCTGTCCGTCCCCCTCCCCCCCCCAGACAGCATGATCCGGGTGGGGGCTGACTACCAGGCGGTGATCCCCGACTGCAAACCAGGTAGGGATGGCTGTGGGGGGTGGTCCCGCGGAGGGGTGGGTTTGGGGGGGTGTTCCCCCTCCCCCCCCCCTTTCTGATATCTTTGCCCCCCCCGCCCGCCCCCAGAGAGCCCTGCCCGCTACAGCAGCAAGGAGCTGAAGGGGATGCTGGTCTGGGCTCCCAACCACTGCATCTCTGACGCCAAATGTGAGCCCCCTGGGGAGGCCCTGGGCTGGGGGCTCTGCGGGGTGCCCCCCACCCTCCTTGAACCCCCCCCTCCTCATTACTGACCCAACCCCCTCCTTGTTACCTCTGATCCCCTTTTGCGTCCCCCAGTTTCTTCTGTTTTGCCCCTTCTGACCTCACCTTGCCCTGCCAGCTCCCCGTTTAGCTCCCGGGACCCCCTCACAACCCCCCTTTACCCTCCCATTACGCCATAGCCCCCAGGCCCCTTTACTCCCCCAACCCCTCACCTCCTGAGCCCCCTTTTGCACCCTCCCAAACTCTCTCACTCAACTCCTCCTTTACCATCTCTGATTCTTCCATACACCCTCAGCCCCCCTCTACTGCCCCAAGACCCCCCCTTTATCCCCAGCTCCCCTCTACTGCCCCTTGACCCCTCCCTTTACCCCCAGCCCCCCTCTACTGCCCCTTGACCGCCCTTTATCCCCAGCCCCCTTCTACTGCCCCTTGACCCCTCCCTTTACCCCCAGCCCCCCTCTACTGCCCCTTGACCCCCCCTTTCCCCCCCTGACCCCTCTCAGTCTCCCTCTACTGCTCATTGATCCCCTTTTGCCCCCCCTTTACCCCCCCATCCCCCTCTATTGCCCCTTGACCTCCCGTTTACCCCCACCCCCCCTTTTACCCCTCCTGTCCCCCCCTAACCCCCTCCTCTGCCCCAGTGGACAAGTACCTGGCCATGGCCAAGGACAAGCACGGCTACAACATCGAGCAGGTAACCCCTGCCCCCCACAACCCCCGGGGTGCCCCCCAGGCTGCTCCCCAGGCCCTGCTCAGCCCCACTCCATGCCCCCCAGGCGCTGGGGATGCTGCTGTGGCACAAGCACGACGTGGAGAAGTCCCTGGCAGACCTGGGCAACTTCACTCCCTTCCCGGACGAGTGGACGCTGGAGGACAAGGTCCTGTTCGAGCAGGCCTTCAGCTTCCACGGCAAGAGCTTCGCCCGCATCCAGCAGATGGTAGAGCCCCCGCCCCCCCCCAGACCCTCACCCCTCCTGAGCCCCCCGAGCTCCCTCTGCGGGCCAAAGCTGTGCCCCAAAACTACCCCCACAGCCCGAGCCCCAAAACTGCCCCCACAGCCCCCCCTTGTCCTTGGAAACAGCCCCAGACCTGCCCTGCCCAGCAAAACGCAGCCTGGGATCCCTCGATCCTCTCCCAGTCCAGGCTGTGCCTCCCCAGACTGCCCCCATGCATCCCCACCCCCCCTTGGAGTCCCCCTGAAGACCCCTGTGTCCTCAGCTCCCTGACAAGCTGATCCCCAGCCTGGTCAAGTACTACTACAGCTGGAAGAAGACTCGGAGCAGGACCAGCGTCATGGACCGGCAGGCACGGCGGCTGCTGGGGCGCAGGGACCGGGAGGACAGGTACCCTAAACCCTCCCCCTGCACCCCCAAACACACAGCCCCAGCACAGCCCCAGAGACATCCCCCCCCGGCAGCTGCTGGGGCGCAGGGACCGGGATGACAGGTACCCCACAACCTGCCCCCTGCACCCCACACACAGCCACAGTACAGCCCCACAGACAGCCCCAGCACATGGTGGCTGCTGGGGTGCCTCAACAACACGTACCCCAAAACCCCCCTGGCACCCCATACTCTGCACCCCAGAACCCCCCCCAAGACTTCACCCCAAGCTCACCCCCACCTCTCCCTGTCCCCACAGCAGTGACGACCCTGAGGAGCAGCGACCTGCCGAGAGGGACACAGAGCCCCCAGACCCCAAAAAAGAGGTTTTGAGGGGGGGTGTCCCCAACTGTGGGGACATAGCAGGGGGACAGAAGGGACAGCCTGGGGCACCTGGGGACACCATGGGGTGGGGCAGGACCCTGCAGGGACACAATGGGGAGAGACTGGGGATACTGTGGGGCACTTGGGGTGCTGTGGGGACCCGGAGGGGGACACTGGGGTGCTGTGGGGACACACTGGGGTGCGGTGGGGATGTGGCAACCTCTCATGAGCTGTCCCCTCTCCAGGCGGCCCAGACCCGGCCCGGGGGGCGCAAGGAGCCCCCCCAGTACCGGCACCACCCCCCGCCGCGGCACCGCCGCCGCCCCCCCCGCGGCATGCGGCTGAGCAGGGAGGACCTCAGCAGCGTCAGCAGCAACCCAGAGCTGGGGGCCCTGGCCCTGCGCCAGCTCGATTGCCAGCTGGTGTCCCTCAAGCGGCAGGTACGAGACCCCCGGGGTGGGCTGAGCCCTGGGGTGGGCTATGCACTGCTCTGGGTGCCTCCCCCGGCTCTGGGTACCCCCCAGATGCAGGTGCCCCCCCGGTGAGAGATTTGCTGTGCCCAGGTGCAGAGGATCAAACAGATCAACAGTGGCCTCAAACAGGCTCTGGAGGGAGGCATCGAGGGACTGCGGCCACCAGAGGTGTGAGGCTTGAGGGGGGTGGGTCCTGTTCTGCCCCACGGTGTCATTGCAGCACCCTGCAGTGCCACAGCTGTGCCCCACGATGTCTCCACCTGCCCTGTAGTGTCCCCTGCCCCACAGCCCCCCAGGGAGGCACAGCCGTGCCCCACAGGGTCACAGAATGCCCCTGTGTCCCCCTCCCAGAGCAACAGCAAATTCAGCTCCCGCTGGACCACGGACGAGCAGCTGCTGGTGGTGCAGGGTGAGACCCCCAGCGACCCCCCTGCTGTCCCCTCCTAACGTCCCCCTACCCTTTCTAACCCCTTCCTGCCCCAATAACCCCTGTCCCCCCACTCCCGCAGCCCTGCGCCGCTACGGCCGGGACTTCCCGGCGGTCGCGGGGGTCCTGGGGAACAAGACCCCTGCCCAGGTGAAGAGCTTCGTGCTGGGGGCCCGGCGGCGCCTGGGGGCTGGAGCGGCTGCTGAGGGACAGGGCTGGGCACAGCCCCAGCGAACCCACCCCGGGCCGGCGGCAGCAGGAGGAGGAGGAGGAGGAGGAGGTGAGAGCGCGGCCCGGGCCCAGGTCTGAGGCTGCTCTGGGAGGGGGCAGGGTCCCAGCCCCTTCGGGCCCCGCCGACGCCGCCTCTCTCCCGCAGGTTCTCATCACCGGCGTCTCCGGCCCGGCGCCGCTGCCGGCTCCGACCCCAACCCCCAGTGTGGCGCTGCCGGCGCTGCCGGCGTCGCCCTCGCGCCCCCCGCAGCCTCCGCCCCTGCTGCGCCCGGCCCCGCCACACGGCCCCGCCCCGGGGCTACCCCGCCCCCCGCCGCCGCTGCAGCAGGGCCGGGCCCCTCCCCCCCTCATCCGGCCCTGCCCCGCACCCACCGCCAGGCCCCGCCCACCTGGGCACGCTCCGCCCCGCTGAGCACGGGCGCAGCGCCCCCCGCTGGGCCGGGGGACACAAAGCCCCCGGGGCAGGAATCCCAGACGTCCTCGGGAGGCTCCGGGGAGAGTCTCGGAGGCCCTGGGGGGAGGCTCCCGGCAGCGTTTGCAATAAAAATATTTTACTAGAGCGGGTCTGAGCCTGGGGGGGTGCAGGGAGGGGAGAAGGGGGGATTGGGGGATGGGACACTGGGGGGGTGCGGGGAGGGGATAAGGAGGGATTGGGGGGTGGGACACTGGGGGGGTGCAGGGAGGGTACTGAGGGACAGGGGAAGCAGCGCAGGGCTCTGAGAGTGCCGAGGTGCAGCCAGTGACTCCCCCAGGGCCGTTCTGGTCCGAGCCGAGGATCTTTCTGGAAAGTTTTTAATCTAGAACCTGGAAAACGCAGCGCCGCGAGCCGGGAGCGGGGCCAGCAGCCAGAGGGGGAGGGACCAGCGATGGCCCCACCCAGCCCCGCCCCCACAGGCCCCTCCTAGGGGCGGGGGCTACAGCAGGTCATGGGGCGGGGCCAGCAGCACCCCCAGCCCCCGGGGCCTTCCTGAGTGAAGGGGAAAGGGGGAGATGGGGAAGGGAACGACACCCCAGGACCAGCCCCACAAGGCCCCAGGGCCACCAAGGGGTCCCTGTGGGCCACCACGATGGCCCCAGAGGTCCCCAGGTCCACCAAGGACATCCCCAGAGGTTCCTCCAGCTCAGGGCCCTGGGGTCACGCAGGATGTCCCCACAAGACACCAGCCAGGAGGTCCTCAGATGTTTCCTGGCCACCCAAGATGTCCCCAGGGGCCCCTGCAGGTCCCTAGGCCAGCAGGATGTCACCATGAGGACTGGGCCAAGCAGAAGGTCTCCAGAGGCTCCATGGAGACCAAGCTGTCCCCACAGGTCCCTGGGCCATGCACAATGTCCTGATGAGGCCCTGGACCCTGCAGAGTGTCCCCAGAGGTCCCAGGTCCACCCAGGATGTCCCCTTCCAGGTTTCTTGAGACCCTGAAGGTCCCCACAGGTACCTGGGACCTCCAGTTGTCCTCAAGTCTTCATAAGGCCCCAAGCCATGCACAATGTCCCCAGAGGGCCCAAGGCCACCAGGATGTCTTCATGAGGTCCACGCAGAACATGGCAGAGGCTCCTGGTCCATCCTGGCTGTCCCTGTAGGTCCCTGGTCCATCCAGGAATCATGCAGGCCACGTCCAGAGCTCCCAGGCCCACCAAGGACCTCCCCTGCAGCTCCCAGCTCCATGTAGGCTGTCCCTGTGGAGCCAGGCAGAGCCTCTCCAGCAGTTCCACCTTGGATCCCCCCTGCAGGTCCAAATCCAACCACACAGCAGCTCCAGCAGCCCCAGCTCCAGCAAGGAGCATCCTGCAGGTCCCAAAGCCATCCACATGGAGCCCTGGGCGACACAGAGCAGCTCCAGCAGCCCCAGCTCGGATCCCCCCCTGCAGGTCCCAGCTCCAGCAGCAGAGGCCCCGGGGGGGGCACCCTGGGGGTCCGGGGGGGCCCGGGCTCAGAGCTTGAGCTCGTTGGCCACCTTGGAGGCAATGTTCTTGAAGGCCATGGAGGTGCCGGCGATGCGCTTGAAGCGGACGCCGTTGAGCGAGAGCCGCGGCAGCTTGCAGACCTCCATCTCCCACTGCACGAAGGAGTCGTGGCCGGGGGCGCCGTGGGCACAGAGCAGCACGAAGCGCTCCTGGGGCTCGCAGCGGCAGCTGTTGGCGTCCAGCACCTTGCGGATCTCGCGCAGCATCTCCCCGGGCTCCAGGCTGCTGGTGGTCTTCATGCTCCAGGTGAAGCGCAGCGAGCGCGGCTTGGCCTCCCGCGCCCCCACCGCCTCCCGCGCCTCCTTCTCGGGGACCACCGACGGCCTGCAGGCACGGGGGGCGGCGTCAGGGGGGACCAGGGCTACCCTGGGGGGCTGGGGGAGGTCCCTGGTGGGCATCACTGGGGCAGCCCCTGGGGTCCTAGGGGGATCCTTGGCATCCTTGAGCCCTGAGGACATCACCAGGGACAGCACCGTGGGGTCTGGGGGTCCTGGGGAGCCTGGGGGGTGTCCAAGGGGGTCCCCATCTCACCTCAGCGTCTCCACCCTGTCCTTGCTCTCAGGCTCGTGAGGGTTCCTTGAGAGACCAGAAGGGACCAAAGTCAGTGCCAGGGGAGGGAATGACACACAGGACCACCCCCAGCACTGAGGCAGGGACAGGGACAGACAGACGAGGTGAGGACAGACGGACAGCACGGGGTGGGAGTGACACAGGGACAGAGCTGGGGTGGGAAGCATGCAAGGGCCATGCAGTGCTGGGGGGTAGGGGGGATTAGGGGAGGGCTGAGGGGGGTTTTGGAGGCGGGGGGAACCTGCTCTGCCCGGGGGGGGGGGGGGGGGAGGGGGGGAGGGGGACTGGGGGCAGAGGTCATGCAGGGGGGTGGGGACAGCCCTGGCACAGGCAGCCCTGGCCCCTACCTTCTGGCAAACCTGAAAGAGAGATTTCTACAAAGACAAAGAGAAGAGAGGGGGGGTCGGGGGGCGCAGGGCTAGGGTGGAGCCAATCCCCCCCCACGGCCCCCAGGGACCCCCCAGCGCCCCCTCCCGGCCCCCCCTCGGGGTGGGGATGGGGACAGTTTGGGTGAGGGTTGGGAAAGAGAGAGTATACTCCCCCCCAGCACCCCAACAGCTCCTCCCTGGCTTTGGGGGGTAGAAGAAAAAGGAGTGGACATGGTGGGGCAGGAAGAGCCTGGGTGGGACACAGAGGGGACAGGAGGGACCCTGAGGGGGACAGAGAGGATGTGCAAGATCAGAAATGACATATGGGAGAGCCCTGGGGGGGAGACAAGGAGGCAACACTAAAGAGACAAGGGAGAGGGGACAGAATGGGAGAACACCAAGAGGACAAGGAGGAGACAGAGAGGGGACAGGATCCTGGTAGGGACACGGAAACTGAAAGACAGACGGGAGGGGAGAGGACACAGAGGGGAGGGGACACAGAGGGGAGGGACACAGAGGGGAGGGACACAGCAGCCCATGGCGGGCACACATCGACCCCAGGCCACACACACAGTCCCCCTGAAGCCCCAGGCCCCCTGCCCCCCCCGCCCCTCACCTGCGCACAAACTTGGAGGTGAATTTGCTGAAGAGGCTGTTGGGGCCCCTGCGGCCCTGGCTGGTGCCTGAGGGCGATGCCGGCGGTGCCAGGCCGGGGGGCAGGGCATAGGGCAGGGGGGGCTGCGCCCGCAGCTGCCCCCCGTGGAAGGTGCTGCGGCTGGAGACCCCCCGGGGGAAGCTGGGCCGGCCCTGCTCCGCCCCCCCCGCACCCACCGAGACATTGTGGGCAGAGGGCGACGCCGCCGGCACCCGCCCCGGGGGGGCGCTGCTGCTGTGGGCACAGGCACCGGGTCAGAGAGAAAGTGGTCAGGGGTAGGAAAGAGGGGGAGCTAGGGGATCGGGACGGGGAGCTGGGGATCGGGACGGGGAGCTGGGGGATCGGGACGGGGAGCTGGGGGATCGGGACGGGGAGCTGGGGGATCGGGAGCGGGCTGTGAGAGCACAGGGGCTTAATTTTGGGGGTGTTATCGGGTATTGGGAGGTCCGGGGCGGGGTCCCAGGGCAGGCATAGGGGGAGGTCCCAGGGTGGGTATGGGGAATATAGCAGGGGGGTCCTGGGAGGGGGTACTGGGTAGTATTGGGGGTCCCGGGGTAGATACTGGGGAGGTGCTGTGGGTCCTGAGGGAGGTACTGGGGGATCCTGAGGTGGGTATGGGGGGCATTGAAGGGTCCAAGGAAGGGGTACTGGGGGGCATTGAGGGGTCCCAGGGTAGGCATGAGTAGGTATGGGACACATTGAAGGGTCCAGGGGCTCCCAAGATGGGTACTGGGGGGATCCTGGGGTGGGTACTGGGGTCCCGGGGGTGGTCTCACCTCTCCTTGCCGTTCTGCAGGGACCCCTGCCCCAGGCTGCTGCGCTCCAGCAGGGGAGAGCTGCGACCACGCCCAGTGCCAGCGGTGCCAGCGGTGCCCCCGGTGCCAGCGGTGCCCCCGGTGCCCGCAGACAGGACACTGTTCTGTGGGGGGCACAGCAAAGGGGGGCTGGGACCCCACACCTGTGATCTGGGGTGGGCTGGGACCCCTCCCTTGGAGCTCTGCACAGGCATACCTTAAGTGCTCCCCTCCCCAGGATGTTTTTTGGTCTCCTCCCCCCAAATCCCCATAGATGCCTGGGACCCCTTAAGCCCACCCCCAGCTAGGGCTGCCCTCCCCCCACGTCTGATTCCTCTCCCCGCTGGCTGCGCCCGCCTCGCCCCCTCCCCAGGGTCCCCCCCATACTGACCGTGGAGGGGGAGGGGGTGCCCTTGGCTCGCTCCAGGCCAGGCAGGGGGCTGGGGGGCACCTTGGCCGTGCTGCCTGCTCTCCGCCCCACCTCCTCCTCACCCCCGCTGGCAGCGGCCCCCCCGGGCCCCCCCCGCTTGTTCTCAGCGTTGGCAGCCTGAGTCCTCTTGCAGTAGGAGGCAGAGCTGGGCAGGGCTAGGCCGGCTGGCGGTGGGGTACAGATGTCAGGGGGGGCAGGGTGCCCGCAGACCCCCCCCCCCCCAGCCCCATGGGCACCAACCTGCTTCACCCCCACTGTCCCCCCCACCCCCTGCTGCCTACTGTGGCACCCAGGGCAGCAGATGCCCCCTGACCCCCACCCAGCAACCCAGGGCACCCTCCTCATGGAGCCAGGGGTCTGGGAATCCTGCCCCACCACCACCCATGGGCTCCAGGCAGCCGGAAAACCCCCACCCACGGGTGCCCCCCCCCACTGACCCAGGGGTCCCCCACCCATGGGTGCAGGCATCTGGGGACCCCCCCCACTCACTGACCCAGGTGCCTGGAGACCCCATACCCATTGGGTGCCCCCCACCCCGTCATGGACCCAGGTGCCCAGGGGCCCTCCACCCATGGACACCTCCCACTCATGGACCCAGGGGTCCAGGAACCCCCCACCCATAGATGCAAGCCCCTAGGCCCCCCCAGGAGTCCCCAGACCCACCCTGGTCGCTGACTCTGCGCTTGGGGTTGGCAGAGACACTGCGCTGGACCTTGTGCGCCGGGGAGGGGCCGGAGCTGGTGCCCAGCTCAGGGGCAGCCCTGGGCTTCAGCGACAGAGACTCCTCCAGCTGGGCAGAGAGGGCACACAGCAGAGGGCACAATGGGCATGGGGAGGGGGCACAGAGTGGGACATGGAGGGCAGTCTGGTACCAAGCAGCAGCAGACTCATGGTGGGCACCCATCAGGCAGGGCAGGGTTGGAG
This sequence comes from Colaptes auratus, assembly GCA_015227895.2. Classification (NCBI taxonomy): domain Eukaryota; kingdom Metazoa; phylum Chordata; class Aves; order Piciformes; family Picidae; genus Colaptes; species Colaptes auratus. The sequence goes on along the minus strand of CM026893.1, from coordinate 22,482,660 downwards.
AGGGGACAGGGACAGCTAGCACAGCTGGGAACAGGCACATCTGGCACAAGGCACAGCTGGAAAGGAGCTGTGCTGGCACCAGGACCACACTAGCACAGGGGTAGAATAGAGCTGAGATGTTGGGGGGGAGATTGGTGCCCACCCTGCATGTCCCCAGCTTCCCTCACTCCCTCCCTCTGTCTCCCCTCCATCCCCTCCTGCCCTGTGTGGTCTCCATCCCCTCCCCACCTCATGCTCCCTGTCCCTCTTCCGTCCCCTCATCTGACACTAGTACCACCTCTCCCCATGCCCCCCAGTGCCCCCACCTCGGGGCTCCTGTGGTCCAGCAGCAGGTATGTGGCCATCACCTCGTTGTACTTCTGCCCTACCAGCGACTCCTGTATCTCCTCCCGTGTGTAGCCCATAGACACCATCAGCTCTGCGGGGACACAGAGGTCTGCCTGGGGGACCCCACACGGCAGGGGGACCCCCAGAGGGGATTCAGGCGTCCCTGGGTGGGGGGGTCCCTACCTGTCCTGCGAGGGTCTTTGTAGTCTGGCACAGGCTCCATGTAGGGCTTCAGCTCATCATCCTCGTGGCCCACGTTCATCCAGCGATCCTTCATGATTTGCTGGGGGGGTGGGGGGCATCAGGGGGGCCTGGGGCGATGCTGGGGGGCATCAGGGGGAGCTTGGGGGTGCTGGGGGCCTCTGGAGTCACCTGGGACACTCTGGGGCTTGGAAGGAGGCTCCAAAGCTCCCTGGTGCTGTGCTGGGGGTGAGCAGAAAGTCCTGGGGTGCTCTTGGGAGGGTCCAAGAGAGTCCTGAAGGTACCCAGGACTTTGGGAAGGGTCTGGGGGAGTCCTAGGTGGGGTCCAGGACCTCACTGGGAGTGCCCACAACCTCGCTGGGGATCCCCAGGATCCCCCTGGTAAGCCTATAACCTCACTGGAGGGGCCCAGAACCCCTCTGGGGGAGCCCAGAAGCCCCTGGGGGAGCCCAAGAGTCACCAGGGGATGCCCAGGAGCCGCCGGGGCGCCCCCCTCACCTCCAGGGTGCCCCTCTTGGTGGGGTTGAGGATGAGGAACTTCTTGAGCAGGTTCTCGCAGTCGGTGGACATGTAGAAGGGGATGCGGTACTTGCCCCGCAGCACGCGCTCCCGCAGCTCCTGGGCAGGGGGCACAGGGGGTCAGCGGCGCCCCGCCCGGGCACACAGCCGTGCCCAAGCCCTGCTGGCACCCCACGATGAGTCCCAGGAGCCCAGACCTGGCACCCACGGGCCCAGCCCCCCCTCCAAGCCCCCATTCCCCAGCTGTCACCCAGCCCCCCCAAACACCCCTAACCTCCCCCCAAGCTCCCCCAACACCCCCCCTAAAGCAGGCACCTTGAGGTTCTGCCCGTCGAAGGGCAGGGAGCCGCTGACCAGGGTGTAGAGGATGACCCCCAGGCTCCAGACGTCCACCTCGGGGCCGTCGTACTTCTTGCCCTGGAAGAGCTCAGGGGCGGCGTAGGGGGGGGAGCCGCAGAAGGTGTCCAGCTTGGAGCCCAGGCTGAACTCGTTGCTGAAGCCGAAGTCGGCGATCTTGATGTTCATGTCCGCGTCCAGCAGCAGGTTCTCCGCCTGGGGGCGCCAGAGACACAGCCGCGGGGGTGCCAAAGGGGTCAGGGAGGGGCACGGGGGCACCACAGAGCTTAGGGAACTGGTAGGGAGAGAAAGGGGGACGCCGCGGGGGGGCAGGAAAGGGATAGGGAGGGAATGGAGAGCACCAAAGGGGCCCCGAGAGGGGCACCACGGGGGTTAGGGAAGGAGTAGGGAGAGAATGGGGGCACCGTGGGGGTGCCACAGGGGTCAGAGAAGGGGATGGGGAGGGCATGAGGAGCACGGGGGGCACTCCAGAGATAAGGGAAGGGGTGGTGAAGGCATGGGGGGGCATTGTGGGGGCACCACGGGGGGCACCATGGGGTCAGAGAGGCCTAATATAGAGTCAGGGAGAGGATGGAAGGGGCACAGGAGACACCATGGGGGGCAGGGATTGCCTAGGGGGTGCCAGGGCAGGGGGGCAGTGCCAGGGCAGGGGTCTCCTCACCTTGAGGTCCCTGTGCACGATGAACTTCTGGTGGCAGTACTGCACAGCTGAGACGATCTGCAGGGCAGGGGGGTCAGGGGCCCTGCTGCTAGGGGGCACCCCCTGCCACTGCAGGGGGCACAGAGGAGGTCCCCAAGACCCCTCTGGTGGAGGGGAGAATGCAAAGGGCTTGGTGCCCCCTCCCTGACCTGTCGGAATTTGGCCCGAGCCTCCTTCTCCTTCATGCGGCCGTGGGCCACCAGGTAGTCAAAGACCTCACCTGGGGATCAGGGGGGCAGGAGTGAGGCCTGGCCCTGCCTGCCCTGCCCCCAGCTGTGCCCAGCTGTGCCCCCAGGCCTCACCCCCACTGGCGTACTCCATCACCAGGTACAGAGTCTTCTCTGTCTCAATCACCTCGAAGAGCTTCACTGCAGGGGGCAGAGCAGGGCTGCAGCTGGGGGGGGCACACAGCGACCCCCCCCAGGGGTGCCCTCAGGGGTATCAGGGACTCCCCGGGGCTGGGGGCTTTGGGGGTCTCACCGATGTTAGGGTGGTTCAGGACCTTCATGATCCGCACCTCCCGGAAGAGCTGTGGGGGAGGTTGGGGTGAGGGTGAGGTGCTGCAGCCCCCATCCCCTGCGACCCCAGGAGCCCCCTCCCCACCCCCGGGTCCCTTCCTCACCTTTTGCAGGCTGGAGGAGTTGAGCTGAGTCTTGTCAATGATCTTCACAGCCACCTGCGGGCAGAGGGCAGCGAGGGTCCCGCGGCTGTCCCCCCCCGCCAGGCCCTGGTAGCACTCATGGGACAGGCTCCAGGAGCCCTGAGGTGCCCCTGGGCCCTGCTGCGTGCCCCAGGGTGGTCCCCAGCCCCTGCTGCATGCCCTAGGGTGATGCCCAGCCCCTGCTGTGTGGCCCGGGCCAGTGCCCATCCCCCACCACGCCCCCCGCCCCCGTGCCGGTGCCCGTGCCCCGCGGCGCCCCCCGTGCCCCCCTCACCTCTTTGCCGGTCAGGACGTGCCGTGCCAGCTTGACCTTGGCGAAGTTGCCCTTGCCGATGGTCTTCAGCAGCCGGTAGTTGCCGACGTGGGGCTGCTCCTCGGCGCCGCCGCGGCCCCGCAGCATGCTGCCGCCGCCGCCCTTGCCAGCCTTGCCCTCGCCGGGGCCCTGCGGGCACAGGCGGGCTCGGGGAGGGGGCTGCGGCCGTGCCCCCCTGCGCCTGGGGGGGGTCCGCGCGCCGCGGCCGGGAGCAAAGTCCGGGAGCAGCCGGAGGGAGCCGCGCCCGGGCCGGGAGCCGCCTCCGATACCTGACGCAAGCGCCGCGGTTTCGGGCAGGGCCGGGGCGCGGCGGGGGCACAGGGGGGTCCCCCCCACCTTGCCCAGGAGGAGGGGGAGCGGCCCCGGCCGCCCCGAGCACCCTCGCCCAGACCCCCGGGTTCACCCCACCCCGGATCCCCAACTTCAGACACCGCCAAAACTGGGGGGGGGTGTCCCCCCCAACTATCACTACAACCAACCCCCCCCAAAATCCATCCCCCCCGAGCCCCCCCCAGGTCACCCCAGCTCTGGGGACACTTCGGGGCCGTCCCGTGCCGGCCGTCCCCCTCCCACCCCCCCCGGCCGCTGTCACCGCTCCGGTGACACCGCAGATAACGGCGCCGGGGCGGGCCGGGGGCGAATGGGGGGCCGAGCCTGGCACCCCCCGACAGGGGGTCTGAAGCACCGATAGGGGCCCCCCGGGGCCTCGCCGCGGGGGTTGGGGGAGGTCACGGCCTCGGGGTGCCCCCCCCGTGGGAAGGAAGCCGCCGGCGGAAGCGGGGGGGGGGGGGGGGGGGGGGTTGGTACTGCTCTGCCCGCGGTGGCGCAACCGGGGAAGGGCTCCGAACCCCGGGATGTGGGGAGGGGTCGGCGACGAGTGGGTGCCGGGGGCGGGGGGCAGAGCCTCCCCTCCCTCCCGAGTCCAGCGCTGTGCGGGAGGAGGATGGCAAAAAAGTGGAGGAAAAAACGGAATTTGTGCCAAAAAGCTTCCTGGCAACGGGAAGGGAGGGGGCAGGGGGGAGGGGGCAGCGCTGCCATCTGCGCCGGGACCGCAGCCAGCGCCCCCGAGAGGTACCCCCGGGGGGTCCCCGGCACCGGCCCCTCCGGCCGGGACGTGGGCGGCCGCCGCGGTGCTGCCGGGCCCGGGGCTCGTTAACGACCCCCGGGAGGGCTCAGGGAGTGCTGCCGAGCGCGGCCCCGCCGCCCCCCAGTGGGGCCCCCACGGTGCCAGTCCCGTGAGGGGCACCCGCAGCTCGGTGACCCCACACCGGCTAAGCTCCAGGGTGGCACCGGCGGCTCCCGGTGGCACCGGTGCAACCCGGATGGGCTGCCGGTGGCACCTAACCGTCTCGGTGACCCCACACCGGCTCAGCTCCGGCTGGCAGCGGTGGCTCCCAGCGGCACCAAACCGGCTCGGTGCCACTCATCCCGGCTGGGCTCCCGGTGCCTCACGGTGACCCCAGCCTGGCCCCTTTCCCGATGCCACTCATCCCGGCCGGGCTGCCGGTGGCCCTGATGACACCAAACTGTTTCGGTGCCCTCATCCCGGTCGGGCTCAAGGTGCCACTCAGCCCGGCCGGGCTGCCGGTGGCGGCGGCGAGGCGGTGCCGGCAGCAGCTCCCCGGGACCGGCCGGACCGGTTGGGGCTGCCGTGGGAGCTGGAGGCGCTGGGGTGGGGGGAGGGGAACACCGGAGAGGGGCACAGTGGCGGCACCGGGCGCGAGGTGACGTCACAGGGCCCGTGGTGACGTCACTAAGGACCACAGTGATGTCACGGGGGGGGGCCTGAGACCCCCGCATGGAGCCCTGCTGTGACCGGGGACGGTGCGTCCATGCCGGGGGTCCCCCCCCCGCCCACCCCCCAGAGGCAGCTCCGGAGCAGCACCAAACCCTCAGCCACATCCCGGGGGGCTCTGGGGGGCTCTGAGGGGTTCGAAGTCAATCGGCCCCCGTGCGAGGGAGCAATTAAAGTGGGAAAAGGGGGGAGGGGGGACGTGAAGGAAAGACCCCACACACACACTTCCAGCTGCTGGCTCGGGGGGAGCTGCAGCAGGTCTCCTGCAGCTCTCCACCGCCCCCTCCCCAAATCCTCCCCCCGCCCGGAACCGTTCCTTTCCGTTACGTAATGGCACAAAAAGGCAGAAAATAGATCCAAAATGGGGGGGGGTCCCCGACACCGCGGGGAGGGGTGCACCGCCATGCCCCCAAGGTGGGGGACACCCAGGCAAAGCCACCTGTGGCCGCCCTCCCCCCCCGCTTCCGCTCCCCAGCCTAGGTGACCTCCTGCCGGGGGTCGCCACCACTGCTGAAGGTGGGGAGTCACCCCCCCCCCACAAAAGTGTGGTTGGTGAGGAGCTGAAGAAGGCACAGACCCACCCACCCCCGATCCCTCCCTCAAAAAACACCTGAGCCACAAGTGGGGTCCCCCTGCCAGCACCCAAAAAGCCCCCCCAGAGATACAACCCAAAATGGGGAACCCCCCCTTCCACCTGTTTCCCCCCCCACCAAGGGGTCTGCAGCTTAATCCCCCCCAACCCCCACAGAGACCCAGGGGTGACCCCCCCCCCACCTCGGGGAGAGGCTGACCCCCAACACAAGTGTAGGCACCCACAGAATTTGGGGGTGCAGACCTCCCAGCCCCCCCCACAGAACCCTCCCCAGCCCCTGGCAGCGGAGCCGCCCCCACATCCCTGCCTGGGGGGGGGCACAGCAGGGAAGGGGGGGGTGGGCTCCCGCCTCCCGCCCCCACTCCCCAACGGCGCAGCCACCGACGAGGGGGACGGGGGGGCACACAGCAGCACCCCAAAGCTCAGCCCCCACCTCCAGCAGATGCCAGACCCCTGCCTGCCCCCCACCCCCCCTCAAGGACCCCCTAAAATGGGGCTCCAGACCCCTCGGGGTGGGGGCCAGCCCCAGCCCACCTCTGGATCCAGCCCCGCGGTGGGGGACGCAGCTCAGGTACCCCCTCCCCACATGGGGGTCCGGGCCATGGGGAGGCCTCCAGGTACCCAATGGAGCGGCTGAGAGGGGAGCTGGGACCCCCCAGGACCCGCTTTGGGCCAGACTGTAGGGCACAAGGGTCCCTTCAGAGCCCCCTAAAGCCCCTCACAGAGGACCCCAGGACCCTCCCAGCCCCGCAGGTGCTCTCACAGTCCCCCCAGACCCCTCAGTCTTCTTTTTCCTCCCACAAAGGGGTCCAGGACCCCCTCAGGCCCCTCACAAAACGGCCCAGGTTCTCCCTTCCCCCTCCAGACAGGGCCCCCCCGACGCCCCAAGCCCCCTTTTTCCTCTCGGACCAGCCCAGGGCACCCCCAGCCCCCTCTGGGTCCCACTCAAACCGACCCCAGACTCCTTTCTGCCCTGTCAGAAAGGCCTCACAGCTTCCTCAGAGTCTCCGCTCCCCTCACCAACAGACCCCACATCATCTTTCCCATTCGCCGAAAGGACCCCAGACCCTCTTTTCCCTCCTTCCCCCCCGCCCCTCACCCCTCACAGAGCGGCCGCGCTCCCCCACGACCCTTTCCCTCAGACCCCTCTCCCCCAGACCCCTTCCCCGCCGCCCCCGGCCCTACCTGCTCCGCGTCTCTCTCGTTGACGGTAGGCAGAGGGCTGCGGCCGCTGCTCGACATGGCGGCGTCCCCCCCCCACCCCGCCGGCGACTATCGCGATAGGGGGGACGCCGCGGCGAGGCGGGGTGCGGGGAGGGGGAAGGGGAGGTGGGGAAGAGGGAGAGGGGAGCGCCGGGCCCAGCGGTCAGGGAGCGGGGGGGGGCCAGGCCACCGGCATGGGGGAGGCCGGGGAGGGGGCCGGGAGAGGAGGGGGAGGGGAGCGGGCGGCGAGTCCGCCCCGCCCGGCCCAGCCGCCGCCGCCGCCTCACGCTCGCGCCGCCTCAGCGCCTAGCGGCTCCCAACATGGCCGCCGCCGCCGCCGGCCCTCGGCCATTTCCGCCACCGCGCCGGAAACAGCCGACACGCCTCTCGCCGCCCTTCGGCTCTTTCCGGATGGGTTCGGCTCCGCGACGCTGCCCGCCCTCAGGGCCTCGCGGCAGCCTCTCCCCGCCCCCGGCGCTTAAAGAACAGAAGGCAGCTTCGGCAGTTTCCGCTACCAGCCGAGGGCAGAGCCGAGCCCCGCTCGGCCGCCACCGAGCCGCTTCGCGCACTGACGGAAACACCCGAGCGGTTCCCAATGACCCTTCCCCAACCCTCCTAGAGACCCCGATGGGGAAACGGGGAGCGGGGCGCACTCCCGGGGCGCCCCTTCCCGGGGTTTTGGGACTGCAGGGGGACTGCTGACGGCCGCCCGGGGTCTGCCCCGGCTCTGGGGGAGGCGACCTAGCGGTAGCTGGGGACAGCCACTGAGAGCACTGGGCGGGGTGGGTCCTGGTGCAGCGGGAGCCGAGTCCAGGGCCCGGGACGGGGCCAGCCGGGGAAGCTCCGCCCAGTGGGTGTGGTATTCCAGCAGACCACGCCCATCCTGGACCAAAGGGGCGGGGCCAATGGAGGGATGTTGCGGGGGGGGGGGGGTCGGGGGGGACATGGCTTCTTGGGTGCCCCACAGGTCTGAGAACCTCCGGGGTGATTCTGCGTGGGTGGGGATGGGGTGGGCTACACGGGGGAGGGGAGCATCCAGGGGCTCCCCCCTCCCCCGCACCGAGGGACTCTTCCCCTTGAAATTTGCTTTCTAGGAGCGGTGCAGTTTTTTGGGGAGGGGGCTGGGTCGAGACCGGGTGGCAACTCGTCGCCCCTTCCCGCAGCCCCCTGCCGAGGGGCCGGGTGGGCTTAGAGGGGGGATGGGAAAGGCGTTGCGGCCCCTTTAAATTTACCCAGGAGCCCTTAAAGGAGCCCCAGGGGCCCCACGGCGACATCCCCACCCCGGCCGGCCCCTGCCCGCCGCCGCCGCCGCTGCCCCGGGCCCCGCCATGGACCCCCCGAACTCCCACCCCGACCCCGGCTCCCTCCAGCGCCCGGACCGCCCAGGTGAGCACCGGCAAAAAGGTGGGGAGCTTGTGGGTGGGAGGTGCGGACCCTTTAAGACCTCCCCGTCTTGAAGAGGGGGGAGCAGAGCTCCCCCTTTGCACACAATAGGAGAGACTCTGGGGTTTTCAAGGTGCCCTCCGGGCCCTGGGGGTGCCCCCATCCCTTTGTCATCCTCTGGCATCCCCTAGGATGCCCCTGGCCCTTTAAGAGGCCCCCACCCAATTCAGGATGATGCTGTCCCTTTAAGGTGTCCCTATCCCTTTAAGAGGCTCCCACCCAGCTTAGGGTGGTCCTGTCCCATTGAGCTGTCTCTGTCCCTTTAAGACTCAGCTGTCACTTTAAGGTGACCCCACCCTCCTTCCCCCCCCTTAACATGCCCAACCCCCTGAATGTGCTGCCCCTTTAAGACCCTTCCCTTTTAAAAGATGCCCCCTCTCTGTGCTCCCCTCCAAGACCTGCCCCATTGGAGTGTCCCTTTCAGGATCCTCAAAGCCCCCAGACTGGGTCTCCTCGGGCCTTGCCATCCCTGAGGACCCCCAACCCTTCCCCAGAAGTGCCCAATCACTGGAGACCCCCATAAATTACCCCCCCGAGGCATTTTCATCCCTGAAGACCCAAACCCTCCCCCGGTAAGTGTCCCCTCAAGGACCCCCCTTTAACCCGGACCCCTCCATAGCCTTTCCACCCCTGAAGACCCCCACCCCGAGAAGTGGCTCCCTGTAACCAAGACCCTTCCATGAGACCCTCAAAGGCCTTTCCATCCCTGAAGACCCTCACTCCCCCATAAGTGTCCCCCTAAGGACCCCTTTTAACCAGGGACCCCCAGACTCTTCCTCATCTCTGCAGCCCCCCCCCATACACGAACTCCTCCTCCCCCCCCTCCTCTTCCCCACAGCTCCCAGGCGCTCCCCGGCGCGGGGTCGGGCAGGGGGCAGCCGCCGTGGGCCAGTCCTGGTGGAGGCGCTGGCGTCGCGGCCAGGGCGCAGCCGGGTGCCGGGCAGGGACCACCGCCGGTACTACCACGAGCGCTGGAGGGCAGAGTACCTGATGGAGTTCAACGCTGCCCGGCACGGGCTGCTCTGCCTGGTCTGCGGCAGCGCCCTGGCCACACTCAAGCTCAGCACCATCAAGCGCCACATCCGGCAGCGCCATCCCTACTCCGGCGCCTGGGGCCCCCGCGAGAAGCAGCTGGTCCTGCGCTCCTGGGATGCCCGCCCAGGGGGACCCCCGCGCCCTGATGCAACCCCCGCTGGTGGCACAGGTAATGGGGTGGAGGTACTTGGTCTAGGGCCTTAAAGTGTGGCGCTGGCCCTTTAAGGAGGAGAGGGCCCTGGCGCTAAGCCACACCCCCTTTGAGCATAACCACGCATTTAGGTGCCTCTCCCACCTTTGAGCCCTGCCCCCTCCAGTATACCACGAGTCCCTAAAGCTAGGCCCTGCCCTTTTAAGTGTGACCATGCCCCTTACACCCATCCCATCGCTGGGCCCCACCCCGTTTAAATACCCTCTGCCCCTTTAAGGCAAGCCCCGCCCCAGCACTAAACCACACCTCTGTGACGACCACACCCTGTTTGACCACGCCCATCTGCACATCAAGCCCCGCCCCCAGCTCGTGTTCCCTCTCTGCCCAGGTATCTCTCCCAGGCTCTACTGTCACCAGCATGCCCCTAGTGTGCCTGACTCTGGGGACTCACGGTGGCACCAAGGGCCCACAATGCCCCCCTGTCCCTAGCATCCCCAGCGTGTCCCCAACACCCCCAGGCCGTCCCTCGTCCCCGCAGTGTCCCCCATTCAAGCCAGGCTGCCTCCTCCACAGGCTTCCCGTCCCCGTCCCGTCCACGCCGCCGGGGCTGTCCCCGCGGCAGGGCTGGCGGCAGCGGCCGGGGCGCGGTGAAGCTGTCCCCGGTCGCAGGGGGCGACTCGCTGCGGGGCTGGCTGCGGGCGGAGCTGCGGCTGGACCTGGAAGCCGGGGGGCAGCTGCGCTGCCTGCTCTGCGCCCGCGCCCTGCCCTCGCTGCACCTCGGCGACATCCGCAGCCACGCCCTGGCCGCGCACCCGGGTTCCCTAATTGGGGCGGCCAGGGCTGGCACCGCCCGAAGCCGCGCCCAGGGATCACTGATTGGCCCAGCCCGGAGGCACGCGCCGGCAGGCCCCGCCCCGCGGCTGCAGCCCGGGGACAGCGATGGGGGCGGCAACGACGGTGAGATGGGGACCGGGACACTGGTGGGGGGGCAATGGGGACCTTGAGGGGCGTGGGGAGCACTAGAGGGGGTGGAATGGGGACCGTGCCGCGGAGGGAATGGGGACCGGGGGGGGGGGGGGGGCAATGGGGACCTGAGAGGGGGGTGGATCCTGGGGGAGGGGGAAAAGGGGACCCTGCTGGGACACTAGGTGGGAGGGGGAAGCGGGGGAGACGGACGACTGTGGCGACTCTGTGGGGTGTGGCCGCCCCTGGCCATGGTACTGGCCCGGCCCGGGGAGGGGGTCACTCAGGGCCGTGTCCCTCTCCCAGCCCCGCAGGGTGACAATAATGAAGGCTCTGCCGATGCCGAAGCCGCCGCGGAGGGGAAAGGGGCTGGGGGGGCCCCCCCGGGGAGCTGCGGTCCCCCTCTCCTGTCCCTTCACCCCGGTCCCCCCCCCGCCTGCAGCGCCTGAGCCCTGGGGACACTGCGGGGGAGGAGAGAGGGGGGGACGACACGACACACAAGGGGACACAAAGACACCTCCCCCCAGGTGTCCTCTACTCACAGCCCCCCCCCCCAGTGTCCCCCAGCCCGATGGAGAGGCTCCTGGGGGTGTCCCCCAGCCCGACAGAGAGGCTCCTGGGGGTGTCCCCCAAGTGTCACCTGCCCCCAAAGACCCCCCCCGATGTCACCATTGCTGTCCACCCCCACTGTCACCTTATTTATGCATCTGTGCCCACTCCCCCTTTTTGTACATGGCCCTCCCCCAATAAAGCCCTGCCTGAGGCCCCGGGGATGATGTGGTGGGGAACACAGGGACAGTGCGGGGGGCATGGTCACATATCTGGGGGGGCACAGGGACATATGAGAGGTGTCCATGGGGACACTCTGGGGGGGGAGGACATGGGTATGGGAGGCACATTTGAGGGGGCATCATTAGGAGGGGTCAAGGGGACACTGGGGGGAGGGGGGGGGCTGCAGGAAGGCCACCAGTATATGGGGTGCCAGGGGGCACCCTGGGGGGTCAGCGGCGCAGAGGGGGGGCAGAGGCCTCGGTCTGGGTGGGTTTATTGATGCCATGACCCCACAGGAAGATTTGGGGGGGGTCCTCCCCCATTTCCCTCCCCCCTCCCCTTGCTTTGGGGGTTGTTGGGGTGGGGGGCAGTGCGGTTTGGGGGGGCTGGGGGCTCCCCCCATTTACAGCAGTTGCAGACAGTTCACCTCAATTAGCCTTAAAAAAATTAAAGGTGGGGAGAAGGGGCGAGAAATTACCTTGGGGGGGTGGCGGGAAGCACCCCCAAGGGTAGGGGAGGTTTTGGGATACAGACCTCCCACCCCCCCCAACAGCCCCATAACAGAGGACAGTCCAAGGCTTGTGGGGGGAAGGACAGACGGACACCACTGTGAGACTAGGGGGGCTGCACGAGCTTGGGAGGTGTCTGAGCTTGGGGGGTGGAGTGTTTGGGCTTGGGGGGGGGGCTGAGTGTGTCGGGGAGGAGGCTCCAGGGACCCAAATATTTCCCCCCACACCTCCCCGGGGGCTCTATTCCGGCTTCTTCTTGGCCAGGCCTGGGAGCTTCGCCTGGATCCTACAGGGAGAGGAGAGAGGTGAGAGGCTGGGGGGTGGGGGGAGGAGAGATACAGCGATTTTGGGGGGCTCAGGGATTCGTGGAGAGGGGTCCAGAATTTTGGGGGGGCTCCATCCACACTTACTTGGCCACAAGGTCCTTGGTCTGCTGGCGAGCGAGGTCCAGGTGGTGATCGATCTGTGCCTGGCAGGGGGGCAGGAGGGGCTGAAGGGCTGCCTCCCCCCCTTTTGGGGGTGTTCCCTGCCCTTTTAGGGTCCCCCTACATTTTTGGGGGATCAACCCTGGTTTTGGGGTCCCTTTTGGGGCTCACCTTATACTTCACATAGAGAGGTGGGACGGTGAAGGCCAAGAGGTCAGCTGGGGGAGAGGAAATGAGGGATCAGCACCACAGAGGCCCCCCCCTCCAGGTTTTTGGGGGTCACCCCCCCAGAATGAACCCTTCTGGGAGTGGCCTGGCAGGGGGGGTGGGGGCCAAGCCCTGCTCTCACCGAGGATGAGGAGGGTGATGCCATTGAACACAGCTCCCACGTAGGTCAACAGCCACATGGCCACAGCCAGCTGCAGGGGGAGGGAGGTGAGGAGGTTTGAGGGGGGTCACAGGAAGGGGGGAAGGGGAAGATGAGGAGGCGCTGGGGAGGGGGAGGAAGGCTCCTGACCTTCAGGGAGTCCACCAGGTCCTCCACCAGGAAGAGACGCAGCAGGAGGCGCAAGGCCTGGGTCAGCAGCTGGGCAGCCGCTGACGCCTGGATGTGGAAGGTCTCCAGGGACAAGGTCACATCCAGGTCCAGGTATGCCCTGGTTGTGGGGAGGAAGAATTGGAGGGGGGGCACCCCAAAATCCAGCCCCTGCACCCCAAAACCCCCCAGCTCCATAAAGGAACCCCCAGACCCTTCACCCATCCTGCACAGGAGGAGAACACAGCACCTCGGGTGCTAAGTGCCACCCCCTTGTCCCCACGGTGCCACTGCTGTCCCCGGGGGGTTCCCCCAGCCTCCCACCCCCCAACTCTAGCTGGGGACACTCCAACCCCCGCACCCCAAACATCCCCTTCACACTCCCAAACCCCTCACCCACTTCCCGGACAGGCACCCACCATGCATCTCCCTGTGTTGCCCCTCTCCCCCCCCCCCCCCCCCGGCCTTTGCCCCCCGCAGCCCCCCCTCACCGGAAGGGGTGCCCCTGGTCGGCCTTGTGCAGGGCTTGCAGCAGGCCGCGGTACAGCCGCAGGCTGACGGTGACGCAGAGCAGGGCCAGGGCCAG
>CM026893.1:22444066-22469074 GCA_015227895.2 Colaptes auratus | reverse complement strand
CAGCCTCTGCTCTCTGCGGCTCCTTCGTAGGTGAGCACCGAATTAGGGGTGGGGGGCTGCGGGTGGAGCTAGAAGAGGGATTTTGACACCCCCCCCCCCAAACTGGCCTCGTGGTGCCTCTGGGAGGGGCCCAGCGGGAATCTGGGGTCGTGTGTGTGTCCCCCCCACGGCCTGCTGTTCAGTGATGAGTGACAAGGACAAGCATATGGCTGAGGGTCTCTGATGCCACATTGCCACTGAGGACAGGGGGCCCGGGGTCCAATTCCTGATTTGTCGATCGATTAGTAATTATTGGCCACTTAATTATCGGTTAATCAGTCTCCATTAATGTTAACCCCACCCAGAACCCCCCACGTGCGGCAAAGGATGACTCCCCCTGACCCCCACACGCTATGAGGTGACCCCCAGGGTTGAAGCTGAGCCTCAGAGTCTTCCCGGGACCCCTCCCCCAAAAGGTGAGCAGCTTCCCCCGCGTGTTCCTGACCCCTCCAGCCTCTCCCTCACCTATCGAGTCCCTTCCCGACCCCTCCCTTCCCTTCCTCTGACCCCTACCAGACCTCCCCCCCCCGAGGGTCTGAAACGATGACAAAGCAGAGCTGGACAGGACCCCCCAGGTCCCATGGCAGCAGAGTTACCAAAGCCCTGATCGGACCCCAGAGCACCCTCGGGGGGGAAGGGTTCCCGCGTGGGGGGCCTCCAACACTCATCCCCCCTCCCCCCTTGTTTTCTTTTCTCCTTTTATCTTTCTTCTGCCTCTTCCTCCTACTTCTTCCGTCCTTTCCCCCTCCTCTTCCTCCCCTTTTTTTCTCTCCCCAGCCTGGTGAGTCCCCAGCAGGGCCCTCCCTGGCCCCCCGTGATGAGACCCCCACGTGTCTGAGCCCCCCCCCAGCCGCCAGAACCTGCCAAGGTTGAACCCACTGGTGCCAGTGGGGGGGGGTCGGGAGGACGCCTGGTCCAGAGGGGACAGTCTGAGGGGGCCACAGCTTTTGGGGGGGCCCCGAATTGGGGTGGGGGAGGCACAACTTTGGGGGGTGGGGGTGGGGCTTTTGTAGTCCTTGCTTAACCTCCCTCCCTCTTTAACCTTCATTGCAGGAGGGGAAGAAGCTGCAGCCCCGAGGGACCAGTTCAGGTGGGTGTGGATTTGGGGGTCCCCAGGGGAGGGGGAGAAGGATTTGAGGGTCCTTAATGGGGGAGGAGGATAAATTTGGGGCTCCCTGGGGGAGGGGAGGAGGATACTGGAGGGGTTTCCCCCCCCGGGGGTGATGATGTCCCAATGGAATCTCGTTCGGCTGATGGCAGCTGCTGAGCACTTGGTGACTGACCTGGAGGGGGGTTGGGGGGTACCCAAAACCTCCCTTTTTTGGGGTTCCCCTCAAATTAACCCCACCCCCAATTTGTCCACACAGGGTTTAGGATGAAGCTGGACGAAGGGGTAGGTGAGATGATGTCATGGATGACATCACCAACGACGTCGCCCCCACCCCCCCGGTTTTGATGATGAGATCAACCTAGCTCACTTTGAACCCCCCTGAAAACAGCTGAACCCCTGAAAAACGGGGGGGGGTCCCCAAAACTGGGGGTCAGGGATCAATTGAGGAGGGGTCCCAGGAAGCTGGGGAGACCCTGACCCCCTCCCTTCTATTTCCCCCCCCCCTTTCTTTTTTCTGCTCACAGGGAGAGAGAAGGTGGTTTGGGGGTGCTGAGGTGAGTTTTGGGGTGGTGGTCTTGGGGGGTGATCAGGCTCGGGGGTGGTTTTGGGTCCCCCCCTGCTGCCAAGGATGAAATTGATACCGCCCCAGGCTGAGCTCCATGAGTGATGGTTCCCCTGAGGCAGCTTTATGGGGAGGGGGTCCCGGGTGTGGGAGGAGGGTTTGGGGGTCCCTAAGTGGCTGGGGGGAGCCCCCAAAGCAACTGGGGGGGTCCTGGGTGGTCGAGGAGGGGGTTGGGGGGGGCGGTCTCCAGAACAATTTGGGGGGGTCAGAAGGGTCTCGAGTCCCTCACTCATTGGTCCTTGTTCCCCCCCAGCGCCTCCGGCCGAGCCCTGCTGCAGGATTCAGTGCTTTAAACTCAATAAAATTGTGATTTCTTTGTACCAAATCCTTGGAGTTTGGCCTCAGATTGGGGATGGGGCGGGGGGGGGGGGAATGGGGATGGGGGGAGGCGGCGGCTGCGCCCGCAGCGCACATGGCCTTGGGGCCACGCCTCTCGCCTGCTATTGGCTGGCGGCTGCGCACAGTACGGCCGCTTCCGGTCGAGACCACGCCTCTCCGCGCGTGGGCGGCTGCACTCGCGCCTCCTCTCGGCTCACTTCCGGCGCTGCGGTAGCCGCCTTCCCCCAGGGCACTTCCGGTGCTGCCCTCCGCTCCCCGGGCAACTTCCGGTGCGGCCGCGGCCGGCTCCCGCAGCCCTTCCGGCGCTGGCTGCTCCCTCTTCAGGGCCCCGGCTGGGAGCTGTGTCCCATCCGGAACTCCTCCCTGCCGACCCGGAGCGCTGGCGAGGGCCGGACCCAGGCGCCATGGCGTCCCCCGCCCGCTGGAGCCACGTGTGGGTGGGGGCCGAGACCGGAGCCCTGAAGGGTGAGGCTGTGGGGGGTCCTGAGGGGCGCAGGGTAGGGGGGATGGGGGGGGTAGGGCTGAGGCCTAGGGGGGGCCTGGTTTAGGCTGGGTGCAGCCTTGGTGCAGCCTTGGTGCTTCCGGGGCCTTGTGTGGGCCAGGGGCTGAGGTCTCTGCGCTGCAGGTTCCCTGTGGGGAGGTCCCGGCAGGAATCGGGGGAGGGGCTGGGATGGTTTTGGGGGGGCTCTGATGGTTTGGGGGGGTCTCCCCACTCCCATATCGAAGCCCTCCGACCTCTCCCCGCCCTCCCCAGGCGTGAACCTGCGGAAGAAGCAAGCGACGAACTACACCGGGGGCGCAGCGCTGAGCCGCGGGGAGGGCATCTGCGCCCTGTGCTGGGCAGACCCCGACCAGACTGAGGTGATGAGGCCTTGAGCGGGGGGGGAAGGAAGGTTTCGAAGGGGCGCGAGAGGGGGTCCTGACCTCCCCTCTCCCTCTCCTTCAGCTCCTGGTGGCCTCCCTGGATCGCTCCGTGAAGGTTTTCAGCACCGAGAAAGGGAAATTCACCGAGAGCCGGCAGTGCCCCGGGGGGGATGGAGCCTTCTGCGGCCTTACTACCTACGAGAGGTAGCAGAGAGGGGGTCTGGGGGCGCTCCTCCTATGGGGGGGTGGGGGGGGTGGGAGGTGTCCCCGAAATACCCTTCCCCAACAGCGTTTTCCTGCTCCTCCCCAGCTCCATCATCACCTGCGTGGAGTCCGGCCTGGTGAGGCTGTGGCGGGAGGGAGAGGCTGAGGTGAGGACGTAGGGGAGGTCCCGGGAGGGTTTAGGGAGTCCTGGGTGGGGGGGCTGGAGATGAGCTGAGGGAGGTTTTCAGAGGGTCCTGTGGGGACTTTAGGGGGTCCTGAGGGGCGTTAGGTGGTCCTGAGGGGGACTTAGAGGGTCCTGGGGGAGCTGGAGGAAGGTTTTAGGGGGTCCTGGGGGAACTTTAGGTGATCCTGAGGGGTGTTTGGGGAGCTTTGGGGTGTTGTGAGGGGGGGTTAGGGGGTCCCTGGGGAGCTTTGGAGTGTCCTGAGGGGGGTTTAGAGGGTCCTGGGGGGGGGGGGGGGGGGTTGGGCTGGAAAAGAGCTGGGGGAGACATTAGGGTGCCATGGGGGGGGAACTTTAGGAATCCTAGGGGGGGCCTTAGGGAGTCCTGTGTGGAGGTATGAGGGATCCTGAAGCAGGTTTTAGGGGGCCCTGGGGGCCTTTGGGGTGTCCTGGGAGAGAGTTTAAGGGGTCTTGGGGGGGGGGGGGCATTAGGGGTCCTAGGAGAGCATTTAGGGATCCTAGGGGAGACTTGGGGGTCCTGGGGGGGGGGGGATTTAGGGGTCTTGAGGGGAGCTGGAGACAACCTGAGGAAGGTCCTAGGGGAAACTCCCAGATCCTGGGGAAGACTTGGAAGCCCTGGGGATGAACTGAGAGGGTCCTGAGAGATAGGGAAGCTCTTGGGGGTCCCCTCTTAAGCCCCCTCCTCACATTTCTTGTCTCCCCCCCCCAGCCCCACCTGGAGCTGGCTGCGGGCTCAGGGCTGTGCAGGATGCGGCAGGACCCAACCCGACCTCAGCGCCTGGGCACGGGAGGCAAAGAGAACTCCCTGAAGCTCTGGGACCTGCAGCGCCCCCAGGAGGCCGTTTTCCGCGCCAAAAACGTCAGCTCCCCCCCTTCCCCCTGCACCCGCCCCCAGCCCCTCCACGAGCCTTTTGACCCCTCCCCACTTGCTTGCCGCCCCCTCCCCAGGTCAGGAACGATTGGCTCGACCTCCGCGTCCCCATCTGGGACCGAGACCTCTGCTTCCTGCCTGCCTCTGACAAGGTCGTGACCTGCACAGCTCATGCCCAGGTCTGAGAAGGGCTTGGGGAGGGGGTGGGGGTGGGGGTGGGGGTCCTTGGGGCTCTTTGGGGTCACTTTCTGCCCCCTCCCCAGGTGAGGCTTTACGACCCCGGCAGCCCCCAGCGCCGCCCGGTGCTGGAGATGACCTTCGGGGAGGCTCCGCTCACGGCCCTGGCGGTGGTGCCCGGAGGGAAGTGAGTCGGGGGGGGGGTGTGGAGAGGACCTGGAGGTCTTAGGGGTGGCCTAGAAGGGTTTTGGGGTGGTCTGGAAGAGTTTAGGGAGTCCTGGCGGGGCTGGAGAGGACCTGGGGGGGAAGTTAAGGGGTCCTAAGGGGTTCTAGGGGGAGTTTGGGGTGGCCTGGGAGGGTTCAGGAGGTCCTGGGGGGGGGGGATTTAGGGAGTGCTGGGGGGGTTGGAAAGGACCCGGGGAGGGGGAGTTAAGGGGTTCTAGGGGGAGTTTGGGGTGGCCTGGCTGAGTTTAGGGAGTGGTGGATGGGGGGTTAGGGGTCTTTAGGGGGTCCGAGGGGGCTGGAGAGGACGTGGGGGAGGCTTAGGGGGGGGTCCTGGGACTTTTTATGCTGTCTTGGGGGGCTTTGGGGTCTCCTGGGTGGCTGTGGGGTGGCCTTGGGTAGCTTTAGGAGGTCCTGGGTGGGGGGAAGGGGGCTGGAGATGACCTGGGGGTGGCTTTAGGGGGTCCTGAGGGGCTGTAGGGGTCCTGAGAGGGCCTTTAGGGGCTCCTGGGGGGCTCGGAGCGGGGGCTTGGTGTGGCCCGGGGGAGGTTTTAGGGCTTTGGTGTGCCCAGGGTGGCTTTAGGGAGTCTTGGCAGGCTTCAGGGGGTCTTGTGACGACCCAAGGGGAAACTTCAGGGACCCCCCCCCCAAAACTCTGATCCTCCCCCCTCCCCCCAGCTCCGTGGTGGTCGGCAGCGCCCGGGGGGAGGTCGCGGTCCTGGACCTCCGGCAAGGTGAGGCTTAGGGGAGGGAGGTTGGAGACCCTCAAACCCCAGCTTGGGAGGTGGTTGGGAGTCCTGTGCCCCCTCCCCACCTTTCTGCCCCCCCTCCCCCCCTTAGGCCGAGTTCTGAGGGCTCTGAAGGGCTTTGCTGGCAGCGTCAGAGCCCTCCAGTGCCACCCAGCCCTGCCCCTGGTGGCCTCCTGCGGCCTCGATCGCTTCCTCCGTGTCCACCACCTGGAGGACAAGAAGCTGCAGCACAAAGTGAGGACCCCCTCCCCCTCCTCCTCCTCAAGACCCTCTCCTCAAATCCTTAACCCACCCCCTCCAAGCCCCCTCCTCAAATTAATGGCCTTCCCCTCCTTGATTCCCATCCAGGTCTACCTCAAGTCAAGGCTGAACTGCCTCCTGCTGAGCACCCAGAGGGGCTGGGAGGTGAGGACCACCACCCTCCCACACCACCCCCCACATTGAAGAGGGAGTTTTGGGGACACACCCCCCCCCCAATTTATCATCTCTCTCATCCTATTTTAACCTTTTCCTCCCCCAGACTGAAGAGGAGGACCCCCCCCAAGCAGAGGTGAAGGAAGAGGAAGGAGATGATGCCCTTTGGGCTGCCATGGAGACTGTTGGCACCCCCCTGGCTCCCCCGCAGCAGGGGAAAAGGGGCAAGAAGAGGAAGACTTCAGGGGGCTCGGGGGGTCGGGGGTGACACCTCCCCCCCTCCTTAGCACCCTAGGAGAGGACTTGGGACCCCCCGAAAGTGAGATTGGGACCCCTCCCAGACCTCCCCCCCCCGGACTTGCTGCTGTGCTGGGAGCTGCTGCCATTTTTTCGTTGTGGGGGCTTGGGGGGGTGTCGCACATTTTGGGGTGCTGGGAAGGGGGCAAAGAGCCAGCAGGCCCCAGCCCAACTTGTTTCCCGCACTCAAATCGGGGTAAATTGCTGCGATTTTAGGTCTGTGAGCACGGAAGTGGAGTTTTTAATAGCCTGGGGAGGGGGCACGAAGTGGATTCCCCCCAGTTTACCTCTCGGTTCCCAAATGCCACCCCTGGACCCTTTGGCTTCCCCCTAGTTGCTCTTCGGCTCTTTTCGGGGCTGTTCGGAAGGGTTCGGAGCGGCCCCCGTGGCCTCTTCGGCTCTTGCCAGCGGCGCTCGGCACGCCCCGGCTCCCCCCGCGCTCGGCACGCCTCGGCTCCCCCGCCGCTCGGCACGCCTCGGGGCTCCCCCCGCGCTCGGCACGCCTCGGCTCCCCCCGCGCTCGGCACCCCTCGGCGCTACCCCCGCCGCTCGGCCCGCCCCGGGGCTCCGGCGCACGCTGCCCCCCGGGCGGCTTCGGCTCTTTCCGGCCTCTCGGCCGCTTCCGGTCTCGCGCTCGGCCCCTTCCCCTCCCGGTCGCTCCCCAGCGCCGCTCGGCTTTCGCCTCGCTGGCTCACCAGCGCCCCCGCGCGGCCCCTCCCGGTAGCGCTCGGCCAGTTCCGCTGCCCCTTTCCACCCAGCACCATTCCCTCGCTGACCCCACGCCGCCTCCCCTCTTAATTATCCCCTCATTAACGCCCCCCAGGTTGCTCGCAGGGGGTTAATTAGGTCCTCCAAGACCCCAACCCACTCCCCTGAGCCCTTTCAAACTGCTTCAAACCCACCCCACCGACCCCTAGCCCCCTCTCCCCAGCAAACCCTCAATAACCCCACCCCGGAACCACCACAAATCACCCCCAAAAAAGCCAAAAGCGAGCGAACTGGCCCCAATTGGGTGGCCCTTTAGTGAGGGGGGAGGGGCAGAGGGCGTTTAGGAGTTGGCATTGGGCCCTTTCTTCTTGCCAAAGCCTGGCACCACGTTGACGAAGCGTCGGTTGTACTGCATGCGGCGCTTGGCCCTCCCGGTCTTCTTCTTCTTCTTCTCCTGCTTGGCCACCTGAAAGCAGGCAGGGGAGACCCCCGAAATTAAATGAGGGGGGGTCCTCTAAACCCAGGACCCCCCCCCCCCACACAAAACGACTGGATCCCCTCCAAATGCCTACCTTGGGGGTCTGGCCTCTCACTTTGCGGCACGGGCAAGGGATCCGTGGACTTTACCTGGAGGAGAGAAGTGGGGAAGGAGGTGATGGGGAGGAGGAGGGAAGGAAGATAAAGGAGATGGGGAGAGGGTCAAGGAGTCCCTCAATAATTAGCAGCCCCCCCCAGACTTACCCCCCAGGAGGCGTGTAGAGAGCTCAAGGGTGGCGAATTCAGGGAGGGAGCTGTGCCCCACCACGGAGTCATCATCCAGGGGGGAGCCACCGAACAGCAGCACTTGGTCCTCGGCAGGGACCCCAGCCAGGGGGGCCACCCGTGCCTGGGGGGGGACGACGACACAAAGAAGGGGTGAGGGACCCCAAAAAAGGGCTTCTTTGGGGTGGGGGGCACACAGCCTCCTCCCCAGGGGCTTACCTTGAGGTCAGCGATGGTCTCCCCAGGGGAGACCTCGAGGGTGTGGAGAGCTTGGGCACGGATGAAGAGCTGCATGGTGGCCTGGGGAGGGGGGGGCAGAGGTTAAGGGGGGGTTCCCTCCCTCGAATAAACTCTTGGGGAGACCCTCAGGGGACTCCTAGGTGCAGTGAGGGGGATGGGGGAGGGAGCTCAGGGGAGCAGTCCTTGGGGAGGGGGCTCCTGGTTGCCATCCCTATGGCAAGGAAGGGATTTGGGGGGAGGAGCTTGGAGGGAGCTGGGGGGGCGCTGGGAGCTGCTTCGTGCAGCCCTTCCCCTTCCCCTTCCAAAGGAACTTTGGAGCCTGGCAAAAGGCCCTGGGGACAAAGGGCTGCGACGCTGGCGACACATCGCGGGGGGTGGGGAGCGGGGACACACACACGATCCCCGCTCCGCTTTCGGAGCCCGCCCCCAAGCCCTCACGGCCCCCCCCGAACCGCTTAGGCCTCCCCGGAGCCCCTTCCGAAAGCCTCCCCATGTATCCCCGACCCCAACCTCCCCGTCAACGCCCATCCAGCCCCTTCCCCAACCCCCTCAAGCCCTCACTTTCCCCTCAACTCCTCCCCAAACCCCCTCCAGGGCCTCCCCACAAGGCCGCCATGACCCTCCCTGAGACCTCTCAGGGTCTGCTCCGCCTCTGTCGCTACTCAGAGCCCATCCGACCCCACCGGCAGCTTCCCCGAGCCCTCAGAACACTTCTCGGTCCCTACTTGACCGTCCGAGTCCCCCCCGTGCTCCCCTAGGGCACCCCCCAGGCCCGCGGCCGCACCTCAGCGACTCCTCCGCAGTCGGAACCGCGCCGCGGAAAGGCCGAGAGAGCGCACGCGCAGCAACATGGCGGCGGCTGCGCGGTGACGTCACAGCGTGCGTGCGGCGGGGAGGGGAAGGGAGAAGGTGAAACAGCGACGCAACCAAGATGGCGGCAGCGGCGGCACCTGTTACGTCATGCTCCGCTCGTCGGTACGTCATTGCGTCACCGGCGCGTGCGTGCGGGGAGGAGGCGGAGCTGCCCAAGATGGCGGCGGCGGTGCTGCGCCGGAGGCTGTGGGAGCTCAGCAGGGCCGTGGGGTGCAGGGGGGTGCAGGTAGGAGGTGCGGGGTGGAGGGGAAACGGGTGGGGGGCGTGAAGGGGGTGGGAAGGATTTGGGGGGTCCTGAGAGGCTGAGGGGGGGATTTGGGGGGTCGAGGGGGGGATCTGGGGATCCTGAGGGGGTCAGGGGGAGATTTGGGGGGTCCTGAGGGAGTCAAGGGGAGATCTGGGGGGTCCTGAAGGGATCTGGGGGGGGGAGATAGGGAGGCAAATGGTGGGGGGAAGGATTCGGGGGTCCTGACGGGCTGAAGCTGGGATTTGGGGGTCAAGGGAGGATATGGGACGTAAGGGGTGCCGAGGGGGTGAGGAGGGGATCTGGGGGCATAAGGGGGATTTGAGGGGTCCCGAGGGGGTCAGGGAAGAATTCGGGGGGGTCTTGGGATTTGGGGGGCAGGGGAAGATTTGGGGGTGCTGGGGGCAGTCTGGGGGGGGGTGGAGGGGAAGATGGAGAGGTAAATGGGGGGGGGGAGGATTTGATGGTGGTTTTGGGGTGCTGGACCCCTCTCCTTTTTCTTTCCAGACGCCCCCAGAAGACCCCCCCTCGGACTTCTCCTTTGTGGAGCGGCTGCTGCCCCCCAGCCTCATCCCAGATCCCCCCAGCACCCCTCCTACCCAACGCCCTCGGGCTGGAGCCCCCCCAGAGGTCTGTTTAGGGGTGCTGGGGGGGGCTCCAAACTCCCCCTCCCTCCCCACCCGACCCCCATTTCCCTAATCCTTCCACCTCGGGACTGCTTTAATCACCCCTGGGGAGCTCCTTAATTACCTCTGAAAGTTACTAATTACCTTTGGGATTCATTATTCCTGAGGGTTGCTGATCCCCACTGGAGGTGGCTCCTTAATTACCTCTGAAGGTTGCTAATTAGCTTTGGGGCTCCTTTACGATCCCTGAGTGCTGCTAATTACTCCCTTGGTGACTCCTTAATTATCTCTGAGGGTTGCTAATAACCCACTTGGGGGCTCCTTAATTGCTTCTGGGGGTTGTTAATTATCTCTGGGGACTCAGGCACCCTTGAAGGGTCTTTAATCACCCCGGGGGGTTATTAATTACATTAGGGGCTCCTTAATTACCCTGGGGGTTACTAATCACCCCTGGAGGTGTGTGTTCTTTAATTACCCTTGAGGACTACTAATTACCCTGGGGGGGGCTCCTTAATCTCTGTAATTGCCCCTGGGGGGTCCTAATTACCCCCTAGGAAGGCTCCATACTTATCCCTGAGGGTTACTAATTACCCTTGGGGGCTGCTTAATTCCCCCTGGGGGTTGCTAATTATCTGGGGGCTCCTTAATTCCCCGTGGGGATTACTAATTACCTTGAGAGGGCCCTAATTTCCCCCTGGGGGCTCCTGAATTACCTCCTGGGAGTCCTAATTAACCCCGGGGGGGGGCTCCATAATTACTCCTGAGGGTTACTAATTAGCTTGGAGAGTTCCTTAATTACCCCTAGGGGTTACTAATTACTCGGGGTGGGGGGGGCGCGTGCTAATTCCCCCTGGGGGTTGCTAATTACCTTGAGAGGCTCCTAATTACCTTCTGGGGGCTCTTTAATTACTCCTGAGAGTTAGCAATTACCCTCGGAAGGGTTCCTCAATCACTCCCCGGGGGGTGTGTGTGTTGTCTTTAATTCCCCCTGGGGGTTGCTAATTACTTTGAGGGGGGTGGGGGGGTGTGCCCTCATTAACTCCTAGTTAATTAACCTGCTCTAATTACTCCAGGCCCCGCCCCGGACCTGCCTTTCTTCGTGCGCCGCTCGCGGATGCACAACCTCCCTGTGTACTGCCGGGGGGGGCCCGGCAGGGGGCGCCGCACCGAGCTCCGCCGCATCTATGGAGACATTTGGGTGAGTGGATGTGGGCGGGGGGGGAGGGTGGGGGGAAGGGTTCTAGGTTGCACCGGAAGCGCCATAGGAGAGGCATTGACGTCCGTCCTGCTCTTGCGTCCCCCCAGGAGCTCGAGAAGCAGCTGCGAGAGTTCCTGAGCAGCGCCGCGGGGAAGGAGCCTGTGGTGAGGGTCAACGAAGCCTGCGGCAGCCTCCTGCTCAAGGGGGACTGGGGGCAGGAGGTGAAGGAGTGGCTGCTGGAAAAGGGGTTCTAGGGGACACCCCCAAAATGAGCAGGGGACCCCCGAATTGGGGGGGACCCCAAAATAAAAGAGGGGGAACCCCCCAAACTGAGCCCACCTCCCAGGGGGGGATTTGTTGACTCTGTTCTTGGGGCTCTGACTTGGTTCTAGGGGGTCCTGACCTCAGGCACCCCCAAAATGAGGCTGTGGACCCCCTAAAATGAGGGAGGTGGACCCCCAAAAGTGAGGCCCCCCCACGGGGTTCTTCATTGACTCCGTTCTTGAGGCTTAGACTCTGAGGGTCTCTGAGCTTGGGGACGCCCAAAATGAGGCTGGGGGACCCCAAACCCCTGAGACCCCCCCTCAATAGCCCCCCCCCAACCCCCAAAACTCTCCAGACCCCTTCAAGCCCCCCAACAGAGGCTCCCCTGGGGGGTGGTCTCCAGCTGCTGCTTCTCCTTTATTTACAGTGTCTGGGGGAGACCCCCAAACCGAGGTGGGGAGGGGGGAGTACAAAAGGGGTGGGGGGAAGGAATGGGGGGGAGGAGGTCCCCCAAACTGGGGAGGGGTCTCAGCTGTGGGGGTAGTACTGGGGGTACTGGTTCCAGGGGCTCTGGTAGCTGTAGGTACTGTAGCCTTGCTGCTGCGGGGGGGGGAAAATGGGGAGGGGGCTTCAGGTGGGGACCCCAGTATTTGGGACACCCCCCAAAGAGAACCCCCAGAAACCTCTGGGGATCCCCAGGGAGCCTCAAAGGTCACCCAGGGACCCCCAGAGACCCCTAAAGGTCACCCAGGGACACCATCCCCTGCCCCTGGGCCCCCTGGGGGACCCTCAAGATCCCTGACCCCAAAGCCCCCTCAGGGACCCCCAAAGCCTCCCAAGACTCTCAAATCCCCACCAGGGACCCTCAGAGACCCCTGAGGACCCCCAAAACCCCATTGGGGTCCCACAATGCCCCCCCCCCAAGGGACCCCAAAAGCACTGCTAGAGAGACCCCCCCGAGGACCACTTAAAGACCCCAGAGACCCCTGAACCCCCCCCAGGGACCCCTAGAAACCCCCCAAAATCCACCAGGGACCCTCAGAGACCCCTGGGGAGCTCCAAAGTCCCTCTGAGGGCCCCCAAAACCCCAACCCACCCCCTAGAGACCTCCAAGGACCACCCAAAGACCCCTGGGACTCCTAAAGCCCCCTCAAAGAGCTGATACAGACCCCCAAACCCTCCACCAGGGATCCTCAGAGACCCCTGGGGGCCTCCCACCCCCCCCCAGGGACTCCAAAACCCCCCTTAGGGACCCCCAAGGACCACCCAAAGACCCCTGGGACCCCTCAGGGACCCCCAAGACCTTCCCCCCCCCCCCCAGCTCCAACCTGGTACCAGTAGTTGTAGGGGGAGGGGCTGGAGCTGTCCCCCCCTGACCCCCCCAGGGGTCCCATCAGGGCCGAGGAGTCCTCAGGGCGAAGCCTCTTGTCCTGGGGGTCCTCAGAGCTGGGGGCAGGGGGGGTAATTGGGGTAAAAGGGGGGAAATTGGGTTAAAAAACAACCAAAAATTGAGCAAATTTGGGGTGGCAAAGTCGATCTAAGGGAAATTTTGGGCTAAAAAGGGCTGAAAAAGGAGAACTTGGGGTAAAAAGAGGAAAATTTGGGCTACCAAAAGCCAAATCTCAGGGTGCCAAGGTTCCATTTTGGGTGGCAAGAAGGTGATTTGGGGTTCCAAAGGGGCAATTCTGGGTTCAAAAGTGGCGATTTTGGGGTCCAAAGGGGCAATTTGGTCTGGAAAGGGTAAGAAAAGAGGAAAGTTTGGGCTAAAAAGGGGAAAATTGGGACTCCAAAGGAGGGACATTGGGCTAAAAAGTGCTAAAAAAAGGAAATACTGGGGCTAAAAGAGGCAAAATTGGGGTAAAAAGGGGAATTTTGGTCTGAAAAGGGGACATTTGGGGTTCAAAGGGGGGGGAAATGGGGCTAAAAAGTGCTAAAAGAGGAAAAATTGGGGCAAGAAGATGAAGTTTTGGTCTGAAAAGGGAAAAAGCTGGGGTTCAACAGGGGAAAGCTGGGGTTCAACAGGGGGAAAATGGGGCTTAAAAAGTGCTGAAATAGGGAAAACTGGGGTAAAAATTGCTACAAAGGGAGAAATTGGGCTAAGAGGAGGAAAATTGGGGCTAAAAAGAGGAAGTTTTGGGCTCAGAAGCTGCTGAAGAAGAGAACCTTTGCCTCTCAGAAGGGTAAGGACAGAGCGGACAGAGCCAGCCTTGGGCTGCCAAGGACCTCTCTGGCACTGCCAAGGCTCTCCTGGGGGGTACCCAGGGTCTGTTTCGGGGTGCCGAGGGCAGTTCTGGGCGGGGGGGTCCCCAACCCCCCTCCCCCCATTTCCCTCACCCGTTCTCGGGCGCCCTCTTGCGGGCCGCCTGCTGCTTGAGCATCTTCTGGTGCTCGTCGTAGGCGGTCAGCAAGCTGCGGGGGGGGGGCAGAGGTTAGACCCCGCAGGGGGCTCTTTGGGAGGGGGTTTGGGGGGGTGTAGTGTCTCCGGAGCCTCCCGGACCTGTGGATGCTGGAGCCGAAGTCCTCGAGGAACTCGAGGCGGCGCTGGGAGAAGAGGAGCTTGGCCTCCTCGGGCAGGGGGCTGCGCAGGGCCCTCTCGAAGCAGCTCAGGGTGTTGCCCTCGTTCTGCCGCGGGTCCCCCCCGAACTCCATCTCCAGCAGGTTGGCGTGGAGCCGCGCGTTGTCCTGCGGGGAGGGGCGGGGGGGGCCGGAGCCACGGCGGGGGGGAGGGGGAGGTTGGGAGCGCAGTTAGGAGAGGTGGGGAGGAGCAGGAAGGGGAGGCTGGGGGTGTTTAAAGGGGGGTTGGGGGGTTCAAAGTAGGGGCTAAGGGGCACTGGTGGGGTCTAAAGGGGGTTGGGGGGGGGGGCTAGAGGGGATTTAGGGGGGTCTGGGGGGGACCTAAAGGGGGTTTGAGAGGAGTCTAAGGGGGCCTGGGGGGTCAAAAGGGTATTGGGGGGGGGGAGCTAGAGGGGATCTAGGAGGGGGTCTGGGGAGGGTCTAAAGGGGGGTTGAGAAGGGTCTAAGGGGGCCTGGGGGGGGTCAAAAGGGGGGTTGGGTGGAGGTAGAGGGAATTTAGGGGGACCTAGGGGGGTCTAAATGGGGTTTAGGGGCATCTGGTGGGGGTCTAAAGGGGGATTGTGAGGGGTCTAAGGGGGGCCTGGGGGGATCAAAAGGGGTTTGGGGGGGGAGCTAGAGGGGATTTAGGGGGGTCTAAAGGGGGCTTGGGGGAGTTTGAGGGGGGTCTAAAAGGGTCTAAGGGAGGTTTGGGGGGGTTCAAAGTGGGGTCTAAGGAGGCCTGGTGGGATCTAAAGGGGGTTTGGGGAGGGAGCTAGAGGGGATTTAGGGGGACCTAGGGGGTCTAATAGGGGTTTGGCTGGTCACAAGGAGGTTTGGGGGGGTTCAAAGTGGGGGCTAAGGGGGCCTGGTTGGATCTAACGGGGGTGTGGGGCGGGAGCTAGAGGGGATTTAGGGGGACCTAGGGGGTCTAATGGGGGTTTGGCTGGTCACAAGGGGGTTTGGGGGGGTTCAAAGTGGGGGCTAAGGGGGCCTGGCAGTAGTTTAAAGGGAATTTGGGGGTGTTGGAGGGGGTTTGGGGGTCCAAAGTGGGGGACTAAGGGGTCCTGGCAGGTCTAAAGGGAGTTTGAGGGGGCCTGGGGGGAGGGTCTAAAGAGGGTTGGGTGGGATTTAGGGAGGGGGGGTCTAAAGGAGGCTTGGGGGGAGCTAAAGGGGGTTTGGGGGTCCAAAGTGGGGGCTCGGGGATTTAGGGGAGCCTAGGGGGTCTAAAGGGGCTCAGGGGTCCCCAGTGGGGTCTGAGGGAGCCTCATGGGGGTCTATCAGGATGTTTGAGGGGAACCCAACCAGAAGCCCCTCAAGACCCCCCCCCAGAAGCTCACAGGGTCCTTCTCCAAGGCCTCCACCAGGACCTTCCTGGCCTTGGCCAGGTTCTTCTGGACCTTGCAGGCCTGCCTGGCCAGCTTGACGGCGTAGAAGGAGGCCAGGGGCAGGCCCTGGTTGGCCTCCATGGCCTCCAGCAGCAGCTTCTCAGCCTCCTCCAGGTTGCCCTGGCGCCGCTCCAGGCTCACCCTGCGCAGCCTGACCATGGCCAGCC
The DNA here is from genome assembly GCA_015227895.2 of Colaptes auratus. Taxonomy (NCBI): domain Eukaryota; kingdom Metazoa; phylum Chordata; class Aves; order Piciformes; family Picidae; genus Colaptes; species Colaptes auratus. The sequence goes on along the minus strand of CM026893.1, from coordinate 22,453,943 downwards.
CTGGGACCACCTCCTCGAAGCTCCTCAGGATCCTCCTGGCCTCCTCCAGGTTGCCTGGAAGAGAAAGGGTGGGGGAGGAGGGGGTGAGGGGCTGGAGGTGCTTGTGGAGGGGCTGGAGGAAGTTCTAGAGGTCCCTGAGGTGGTTCTGGGGTTCCTCAAGGTGGTTCTGGAGGTGGTTATGGGAGTTCTAGAGGTCCCTGAGGTGGTTCTGGGGTTCCTCAAGATGGTTCTGGAGGTGGTTATGGGAGTTCTAGAGGTCCCTGAGGTGGTTCTGGAGGCTCTAGAGGTGGTTTGGGGGTTCCTCAAGGTGGTTATGGAGGCTCTGGAAGCAATTATGAAGGTTCTGGGGGTGGTTTTGGGGGTCCTCAAGGTGGTTATGGAGGCTCTGGAAGCAATTATGAAGGTTCTGGGGGTGGTTTTGGGGGTCCTCAAGGTGGTTATGGAGGTTCTGGAGCGTCTAGAGGTGGTTTGGGGGTTCCTTGAGGTAGTTCTGGAGGTCCCTGAGGTGGTTTTGGGGTTCCTCAAGGTGGTTATGGAGGTTCTGGAGATTCTAGAGGTGGTTTTGGGGTTCCTTGAGGTGGTTCTGGAGGACCCTGAAGTGGTTTTGGGGTTCCTCAAGGTGGTTCTGGAGGCTCTGGAAGCGATTATGAAGGTTCTGGGGGTGGTTTGGGGGGTTTGGAAGCAATTACGAAGGTTCTAGAGGTGGTTTGGGGGTTCTCAAGGTGGTTCTGGAGGCTCTGGAAGCGATTATGAAGGTTCTGGAGGTGGTTTTGGGGGTTCTCAAGGTGGTTCTGGAGCTTCCTAGGCAGCCGAGCAGCTTCTTGGGCCAATTTCAAGCTCATTTTTGGGGCCCATTTGGTTCCCTCCTGCCTCCCCTCCCCGCCCCCCAGGACCCCACTTTGCCCCCTCCCCACTTTCGGGGTCCCCCTCACCCTGCTTCTCCTCGAAGGCCGCCCAGAGCAGGTGGATGTTGGGCTTCCGCGGCAGGTGGTAGCCGCAGGCGCGCTGGAAGACGCTGCGGGCCCCGGGCACCGTGTGCGGCTCCAGGTACCGCACGTACTGCGGGCGGGAAGGGGGCAAGAGGTGGGGGGGATGTGGAGTGGAGGGGAAGGAGAGGCGAGGAAAAAGGAAGTAGGGAGGAAGCCGAGGGGAAGTTGAGAGAAGAGGGTGAGGAAAGGGGTAGCAATGGAGAGGAAGCAGAGGGAAGGGAGGGGGGGAAGAGGGGGGAAGAAGGGAAGAAAAGGGGAAGAAGTGGGGGGAAAGTGCAGAGGAAATAGAGATGAAGAACAGCAGAGGAAGAGGGGAAGAAAAGGGGAGGAAGTGGAGGGGAAGTGGAGTGAGAAGAGGGGAGGAAGTGGGCAAAGAGAGGAGGAGAAAGGGAGGAAAGGAAAAGGGGAGGAAGAGAGGGGGAAGAGCAGAGAAAGAAGAAAAGGAAGAGATTTTTGAGGTAAATTGCCTCATTTTGAGCAATTTTTGTGACCCATTTTGGTTCATTTTTGAGGCAAATTATCCCATTTTGGGTCATTTTAGATGGATTCATGTCCATTTTGGGTGCTTTTTGTGGGTCCAAGCCCCAGGCTTTTTCTGGGTCCATTTTGGGTCATTTCTGAGGGAAATGGTCTCATTTTGAGTCATTTTTGAGAGAAAATTGTCCATTTTGGGTCATTTTTGATGGATTCATATCCATTTTGGGTGCTTTTTGTGGTCCAGACCCCATTTTGAGGGGCCCAGGCCCCCTTCTGGGTCCATTTTGGGTCATTTCTGAGGGAAACTCTCCCATTTGGGGTCATTTTTGAGGGAAATTTGTCCATTTGGGGTCATTTTTGTGGGAAAAGGCCACACTTTGGGGTCATTTGTGAGTGAAAAGGTCCCATTTTGGGTCATTTTTGATGGAAACTGTCCCATTTTGGGTCATTTTTGATGGATTCATGTCCATTTGGGGTCATTTTTGAGGGAAATTGGTCCCATTTTGGGTCATTTTTGAGGGAAAATTGTCCATTTGGGGTCATTTTTGGTGCATTTGTGTCCATTTTGGATCATTTTTGTGGGAAAAGGCCCAATTTTGGGGTCATTTTTGATGGCAGTTGTCCCATTTTGGGTCATTTCTGAGGGATTCGTGTCCATTTTGGGTCATTTATGAGGGAAACTGTCCCATTTTGGGTTATTTTTGATGGATTTGGTGTCCATTTTGGGTCATTTTTGAGGGAAAATTGTCCCTTTTGCGTCATTTTTGATGGATTTGTGTCCATTTTGGGTCATTTTTGAGGGAAATTGTCCCAACTTGGTTCATTTTTGATGGATTAATGTCCATTTTGGGTGCTTTTTGTGGGTACAGACCCTGTTTTGAGGGGCCCAGGCCCCCTTCTGGGTCCATTTTGGGTCATTTCTGAGGGAAATGGTCTTATTTTGAGTCATTTTTCAGGGAAAATTGTCCATTTTGGGTCATTTTTGAGGTAAATTGTCCCAATTTGGGTCATTTTTGATGGATTTGTGTCCATTTTGGGTCATTTTTGAGTAAACTGTCCCAACTTGGTTCATTTTTGCTGGATTCATGTCCATTTTGGGTCATTTTTGATGGATTTGTGTCAATTTTGGGTCATTTTTGAGGTAAATTGTCCCAATTTGGATCATTTTTGATGGATTTGTGTCCATTTTGGGTCATTTTTGAGGTAAATGTCCCAATTTGGGTCATTTTAGATGGATTCATGTCCATTTTGGGTGCTTTTTGTGGGTCCAGACCCCGTTTTGAGGGGCCCAGGCCCCCTTCCGGGTCCATTTTGGGTCATTTCTGAGGGAAATGGTCTCATTTTGAGTCATTTTTCAGGGAAAAGGTCCCATTTTGGGTAATTTTTTAAGGGAAAATTGTCCATTTTGGGTCATTTTTGAGGTAAACTGTCCCAACTTGGTTCATTTTTGCTGGATTCATGTCCATTTTGGGTGCTTTTTGTGGGTCCAGACCCTGTTTTGAGGGGCCCAGGCCCCCTTCTGGGTCCATTTTGGGTCATTTCTGTGGGAAACGGCCTCATTTTGGGCCAATTTTGGACGGGTTTGGGTCCCCTTTGGTTACTTCCTGCTGGCCCAGGCGGTGCTGGGGCCTGACCTTGATCCAGAACTCCTCGTAGAGGGCGCAGGCGATGAGGCAGCGCTCGAAGAGGACAATGGTTCGCTCGTGGCCGCCGGCGGCCATCTCGTAGTCCAGGTACTGGCGCCAGTTCCGCAGCTGGGCGCGCTCCAGCGGCTTGACGTGGAAGTAAGGCCTCTTGATCTGGGGTGGGGGAAGAGGAAATGGGGGCAGGAAAGGGAAATGAGGGGGGGGAAAGTGGAGAAATTTGGGTTAAAAGGGGGGGATGTTAAGGGGAAATGAGGGGGGAAAGGGGAGAAATTGGGGATAAAAGGGGGGAAGTTGGGGGGAAATGAGGGGGAAATAGGGGGAGGAAAGGGAAATAAAGGGGGAATTTGGGATTAAAGGGGGGGAAATTGGGGGGGACGGGGAAATGGGGAAATGTTGGGTTAAAAGGGGGAAAATTGGGAGAAAGGGGAAATTTGGGGGGCAAAGGGGGGAATTTGGGGGGGGGAAAGGGACAGAAATTGGAAAGATTGGGGGGAATTGGGGTGAGAAGAGGGAAATTGGGGGGGAAGAGGAGAAACAGCTCCATTTTGAGTAGGTTCTGATGGATTTGGATCTACTGTGGCTGTTTGTTTTTGAGGGACTGGACCCCTTTTGGGGCCTGGACCCCTTCTGGCTGTTTTTCAGGGTCTGGGGTCCCCTTTTTGGACCCTCACCCCCTCCCCAGACCTACCCCATCCTCAAAGTTCCATCTCTTGCTGACTTCTGCCTCGTTCTGGCTGTAGATTTGCTGCCTCATGGAGATCACCAACTCCCTGATCTTCTCCTGGTCCAGCTCCTCCTGGGGCTCAAAGAGGGTCAGGCTGGGGGGGGGGGGGTGTCCCCCGCAAAAAGCAAACCCCCCCCCCCCCAAGAGGGGTCTCTGAGAGGCTCTCACCTGGCTGTCAGCTGCTGCTGCTGCTTTGCCTTCCACCCCTGGGGGGAGGTCCTCTCCTGGGGGGGCTTCAGAGCCCTCCGGCTCGGGGGGCTTGGGGACAGGGTCTGTGGCCAGCTTGGATTGGACCCAGAGCAGCTCCTCGGGGGAGAGGATGTCCCTGGGGGGGTGCTGCAGGACATGGTCCTTGAACCTGGGAGAGGGGAGGGGGAAGGGGAAAGAGGGAAAGAGGGAAGTGAGGAGGGAGGGGAAAGGGGGAAATGGGGAGGGGGGGAAAGGGGGAAATGGGGAGAGCGAAAAGAAAAGAAAGAGAAAAAGGGAAGAGTAAAAGGGGAGGAAAAAAGGGAAGGGAAAAAGGAAGGAGAAAGAGAAGGGAAAAGGAAGGAAAAAGAGAAGGGAAAAGGGGGAGAAAGAAGAGAGAAAAGGAAGAAGAAAAGGATTGAACCAGCCTGAAACTGGCACCACTTGGGGTACCTCAAGGGATGCCCTTGACCCGAGGGGGGCAGGGGGGAGGGGAGGGGGTCCCCACTTCTCCCAGTGGTGGTTGTAGAGCTGGGTGGGCATGGAGAGGACTCTGTCGTAGATGGCAGTGACGGCGCGGAGCTGCCCCTGCTCCTTCTCCCACTCCACGTAGAGCTCCCACAGCTTGTCCGAGCGGAAGTCCATCCCGGCCGCTGCCACCGCCGCCTCGAACGCCCTGCGGGGGGCGACAGGGAGCCGCCTGTGGATGCGTCCTGCTTCCCCGGCGCGCCCCCAGCCTGCGCCGCCCCCGGCCTGCCCAGCGCTGCTCCCGGCCCCCCTGCCCCGCCCCCGGCCTGCCCAGCGCTGCTCCCGGCCCCCCCTGCGCCGCCCCCGGCCTGCCCAGCGCTGCTCCCGGCCCCCCCTGCCCCGTTCCTGGCCTGCCCCTGCGCCATTTCCACTTCCCTCCAGCCACTTCTGGCCTCCTCAGAACCACTTCCACCTTCCCAGAGCCACTTCCAGTTTCGTCAGAGACCCTTCCAGCCCCCTCAAGCCACTGCCCTCCTTCCCAAGATACTTCTGGCCACCTCAGAGCCACTTCCACCTACCCAGAGGCAGTTCCAGCCCCCCCCCCCCCCCCCCCCCCGAGTCACTTTCAGCCTTCCCAAGCCACTTCCGGCCTCCTTGGAGCTGTTTCCACCTGCCTCCAGCCACTTCCACCCCCCCATAACCATTTCCCTGCTGCCAGAACTGTTTCCACCTCACTGCAGCACACTTCCTGCCCACTTGGACCAACTTCCTCCCAACTTTCTGCCTTCTACCCCCACTCCCTCCACCTGAAACTACTTTCTGACCTCCCCCATTTAATTTCCCATGTCTCCACAACTACTTCCAGGCTATTTCCGCATCACTTCCAGGTTACTTCCGGGTCATTTCCGGGTGATTTCCTACCCACGGATCCTCTGGTTGGCCTCTGGCTGGCTCCTGTCCAGGGTGGCCTGCAGGTAGCTGATGTAGTGGATCCAGAGGTCCATGCTGAGGGGGATGGACTGCAGGCCTCGCTCAAAGACCTTGGGGGGGGACCACCTGGGGTCACCCCAAAGTCCCCAGGCCCCCCCCAACCCCTCCAGATCCTCCAGGCCCCCCCCCAAGACCCCACAGATGCTCCAGTCCCCCCTAAATCCCCCCCCCCCCAGATCCTCCAGGCCCCCCCGAGAGAAGGGAAAATAAGGAAAAAGAGCCCAAAACCAGGAACTGGAAAACCAGAAAGCAGGGAGAAGGAAGATGGAAGCAGCAGGGCGAAGGTAGGAGGATGTGGGGCACCCACAAAATCAACCCAGGGAGCCCCAAAGGCAGCCTGGGGAGCCTCAAAACTACCCTGGGGACCCCCAACTGCCCACCTGAGAGGGACAAAGAGGAGCAGAGCACCCCAGAACCTGCCTAGGGGCCCCCAGAAGCCCCTCAGAAGAGGGGGAAAAAGGAGAGCTGCCCCCCACAGCTGCCTGAGGGACCCCCCTAGGACCCCTCAGAACTCCTCCAGGACCCCCCAGATCTCCTCCAGAGCCCCCCAAAGTCTGCCCAAGACCTTCTCAGCCTTCCAGAGGCAGCAAAAGAGAGAGAAACCAAGAAGAGAAAAAGCCCAAAAGCAGACCCAAGACCACAGGAGCCCCCCAGAAGAGGGGGGGGAGGGGAACGCTCTAAAACCACTTCAGGGACCCCAAAACCACCATAGGGACCCCCAAAACCTCCCTGGGGACCCCCCCCCAGAGACCCTCAACCGCCCCATCAAGCACCTCAAAACCAACCCCTGGGGCCCGCAAAGCCCAATAAAAAAGCTGCCCCCTCCCAGCAGCCTGAGGGACCCCCTAGGGCCCCCCAAAAGCCCTCCAGCCCCCCCCAAGGACCTCCTCAGCCTGCTGGGGGCAGTGGCAGCGCCGCTCCATGTCTGCATACTTCTTCCAGTAGCCATAGCAGTAAGGGTAGTGCAGGAAGAAGGCATCGAAGGCTCTGCGGGCAGCAGGGAGGTGGTTCTGGAGGAGGGGAGGGGGGGGGAGGTCGTTTTGGGGTGAAAAAAGAGGATTTGGGGCTCTAAAAGAGGATGTGGGGTTGAATAGGGCAGGGTTTGGAAAGCTGAAGGCAGGGTTTGAGCTGACTGGAGGGAGTGAGGGAGAGGGAAGAGGAAATGAGGAATGGAAGGAGTTGGGGTGGAAAGGAAGGTTTGGGGGTGGAAGAAAAGCAATTTTGGGGTCAAAAAGAGGATTTGGGGTTGAATTGGGGGGTGGGGGTGTGTGTCATGGAGAGGGTTTGGATAGCCTGGAAGGGAGTGGGAGGGGGAAAGTGAGGAAGGGAAAGGGTGAGAAGGAAAAAAGGAACTGGAAGAGGTAAAAAAAGAGGATTCTGGAATGAATAAGGAAGTTTTGGGGTAAAAAATGAGGTTTGGGGAGAAAAAGGGCAGTTCTGGGATCAAAAAGAGGATCTGGGGTTGAAGTGAGGGGAGTGGAGGCTGTGGAAGGGGTGGGAAGGGAGAGGAGAGAGAAGGTTGAGGAGGAAAGGAGAAAGGGGAGGAGGTAAAAAAAGAGGATTTGGGGGTAAAAAGGAGGTTTGGGGTGGAAAAAGGCTATTTGGGATTAAAAAAGAGGCTCTGGGGTTGAGCTGGGGGAGTTGGAAGCCATGGAGGGGCTGGGAGGGGAGAGGGTGAGGAGAGGTTGAGGAGGAAAGGAGAAATGGGAGAGGGAGTTGGGGGGTGGGGTTTGGGGAGTGGGTTTTAGGGGTGGGGTTTGGGGGTGGTCTCGTTTTGGGGGTGGGGTCTTGGGGGTCTCACCTCCTGCTCCACAAACTGCAGCAGCTCTGTCCAGGCCCCGAAGTCGTGGGGGTTGCTCCTGGCTGCCTGCCAGAGCCTCTCAAACTCGGGGGGGAAGCTCTGGGGGGGGTCTTCGGGCAGGGGGGGGTCGGGGGGAGGGGGCAGAGGCTGCTCCTCGGGGGGGTCCCCCGGGGGGGGCTCCTCGGGTTGCGGCGGGGGGGGGGCGGCGCTGCCGGGGGCTCCATTGCAGCTCTGGGAAGTGGGGAGCGGGGGAGGGGCGGCGGGGGAGGGGTCCTGGGGGGGAGGGGCAGGGGCTGGGGGGGGCAAATCGGGGGGAGGGGCTGGGGGGGGACAGGAGGGGAGAGGGTTAACAAGGGGGAGGAAGGATCCCCCGAGCCTCCCCCCCAGACCTCCTCTCCCGGAGCCCCCCAGGGACCCCGGGACCCCCTGCCCCCCCCCCCCCCCCCGGCCCCTCCCGCCCGCCCCCTCCCCCCCCCCCCCCCCCGGCCCCCCCCGGCACCCACCCTCCCCTCGACCCTCCCGGGCCCCTCCCGCTTCCCCGGAGCCCCTCTGAACCCCTCGAACCCCGAAGGAGGCCTCCCCGGGACCCCCTGACCCCCGCTGCCCAGGGCTCCTCTGATCCCCCTCCCCCGAGGCCTCACAGGGACCCGCCGGAGTCCCCCCGGAGCCCTCTGCCCCCATTCCACTCCCCATTCGGGACCCCTTGACTCCCCCCAGGCCTCTCCCCCCTCCCCCAGAGGCCCCTCGGGACCCCCAGAGTTCCCCAGGCCTCTCCCCCTCCCCCCAGAGCCTCACCGGGAGCCCCTCCGCCGCCATCGCCGCCGTCCCCCAGGGCTCCCTCAGCCCTTCCCGGGCCGGGGCTGCCAGGAGCCTCAGGCCCCTCGGCAGCCATCTTGCCGCCAGGCGCAGGGCGCAGGCGCGCAGCTGGCGACCGGAAGCGCAAGGCAGAGAGACCGGAAGTGGGCGGTGGCGAGAGGAGAGCGCCCAGGAAGCCCCCGGGAGTGGGGGGCAGGGGTCGCCACCTGCTGGTCGCCAGGAGGAGCTACAGCCTCATCCCGATACCAGCAGTGACAGGGCTGGCCCGAGGCCAGGCGCTGGGGGGGGGGGTGGCTCAGGTTGGCCCTGGGGGGTGGGGGGGGGTTCTGAGGTTGCCCGTGGAGGGGGTCGCAGGCTGGCGCTGGGGGTGGGGGGTCTCAGGTTAGTGCTGGGGGGGGGGGAAGGGGTGGTCTTAGGCTGGCCCTGGGGGGCCTCAGGCTGGTGCTGGGGCGGTCTCAGGCTGGCGCTGGCAGGGTCTCAGGTTGGCCCTGGGGGGGGGGGGTCTCAGGTTGGCGCTGGGGGCCTCAGGTTGGCGCAGAGTGGTCCCTGGGGCTGGAAGACCATAGAAAAGACAGAAGGGGTGGGGCAGAGTGGTCCCTGGGGCTGCAGGACCATAGAGAGGACAGAACGTGTGGGGCAGAGGGGTCCCTGGTGCTGGAGGACCATCGATTGGCAGGGGGAGTGGGGGGGTGAGGGGGAGGGAAGTGGAGAACCATAGAGAGGTCGGAGGGGGTGAGGCAGAACGGTGGCTGGGCTGGGAAGACCATCGAGAAGTTGGGAGGGGGCAGAGTGGAGCCTCCTGCCTTCCTTGTTTGGGTTTTTTTTTGGCTTTATTTACAACTTTTTACAAATTATTTACAAATTAAATAAATTCTGAGGCAGCCCCGGGGGCAAAGGAAGAGGTTTTTTTTGGGGGGGAAAAAGAGATTTTTGAGGATCCAACAGCCCTGAAAGAAAGGAAATGCACCCAAAAAAAAAAAGCCACAAAAAGAGGGGGAAAAAAGGGGAGGGGGGGGGAAGGAAGGGGGGAAAGGGGGAAAAAAGAGGGGAAAAAGTGAAAAAATTTAAAAGGGGTAAAAACGAGACAGAAAAGGATCAAAAAGGGGCAGAAAGGGACCACAAATGGGCAAGGGCTCAAAATGGGGCAAAAATGGACAGGAAAGGTTAAAAGGAACTAAAAAAGGGGCAGAAAGGGCCACAAAGGGGTGGGAAGGGACCAGAAAAGGGCAAAAATGGGGCAAAAAGAACCAGAAAGGGGCAGAAAGGGATCAAAATGGGGCAAAAAGGGGACTGAAAAGGGCAAAAGAAACAAAAAGGGGCAGAAGGGGGCAAGAAAGGACCAGAAATGGGCAAAAGAGGACCAAAAAGGGACCAGAAAGGGCTCAGCTCAGCCCCTCCCCCCCTCACCCCTCGCTGGCTTTGGGGGTTCCCACCGCAGCTTTGGGGTCAATCCCTGAGATTTTGGGGCTCCAGGAAGCCCTTTTGGGTTGTAAGAGGCACTGAGGGTGGCAACGGAGCCAGGGCGGGGCTGGGGCGGGGCCAGGGCAGGGCTGGAGGAGGGGCCAAAGTTGGGGGGTGGTGGGAGGGGGCAAAAAAGAGCTGGAGTTGGGCAGAAAGGAGCAGAAGTGGCCCCAAAGTGGCCAAAAGTGGGCAATGGTGGCCAAGAATGGGGAAGGGTGGCCAGCCAGGACCCACAATGGCCAACCAAGACCAATGGTGGCCAATCAAGGCCAAGCAAGGCCAATGAGGACCACGTGGCTGTGCCAGAGTCGTTACACTG